>LOJH01006338.1:14516-29938 GCA_001685095.1 Ellobius talpinus
CTCTTTTTAAAAGAGAAATAGACCACACCCCAGTGGGCTGGTATTTCAGCGGCTGTTGGCTGAAGGAGCGGAAGGTGCTCCTGCAGCAACAGGTTATGTCATGGAGTGGGGCAGGAGCTGAAGGCAAAACCGAAGGGAGAAACTGAGGCAGAGGTCATGGAGATGCTGCATATTAGCTTACTTCTGATAGCTTGTTCAGCATTCTTTGTTTTACAACCCAGCACAACCTGCCAAAGGTGTGACACTGCTTACTGTGGGTGGAGCCCTCCCACATCAATCATTAATCAAGAAACATACCCCACAGTCTTTCCTGCAGACCAATCTGATGGAAGCACTTTCTCAATAGAAGTTCCCTTTCCAGATGGTTCTGGTTTGTGTCATGTTGACAAAGACTATAAGCACAGGAACTCTTAACATTCAGAACCGGTTATGTTCCCAAGTATCCTGATAAACTCTCATAATCTGAACCCACTTCTTTTTCTGGTCCCCAGCAGCCCATACAAATGAAGGGCCCCTCTTTTATGCAGTCCCCCAGTACACTTCTGAAAAACAATGAAGAAAACCTTGCCTTAGAGTAATTATGAAGAAGCCTCTCAACTCCCCACATCTTTTGAGAAGCAGTTTATCTTCAGCCAAAAATGCTTTTATAGTAGAACAAAATAAAGTCCTGTTTTCTTCTGTTCTACTCCGAAAGTAACAGAAGAAAATTGCAAAACCCTTGGATTGTCTACCATTAGAAATGAGCCCTCATTTATACATAAGTCTCTTACTATTTTAGATGTTGCCTTAGCTAGGGTCACATATTGCTGTCATGAACACCATGACCAAAAACAACTTGGGGAAGAAAGGATTTATTTGCGGTATGTTTCCATATCACTGTTCATTATTGAAGGAATCAGGAGAGGAACTCAGATGGGCACAAATCTGGAGACATGAGCTGATGCAGTAGCCATGGAGGAGTGGTGCTTACTGACTTGCTCCTTGTGGGTTTCTCGGCCTGCTCTCTTATAGAACCCAAGACCACTTGCTCTAGAGTGGCCCCACCCACTATGATCTGAGCCTTCCCATATTAACTGCTAGTTAAGAAAATATTCTACAGTTTTGCCTGCAGTCTAATCTTACGGAGGCATTTTCTCAATTAAGATTCTCTCCTCTCAGATAAAATTAGCCAGCACAGACATGCTGGTTTAGATATCTATAGTTATATAATATCTATCTTCATTTCTGTCTTTCCATACCAATAAAGGTTGATAAATCTTTAAAAACCAGTTGTTAGAAATTTAACTTTTTTTAACTGGTTGGGCATTTAGGATGTTGCAATATTTTGATATTATAGATAGCTTATAGAAGCAATTTGCCAAACGTCAGGTGCAAGTAAAATCAAGCAAAATGAGAAGAGACAGTAACACAAAAAATTCAAAGCTATGAACAATAATGGAAGAGCTAACAATTAAAATTGCTTGCTATATATCTATTAGCTTGCAAAAGCTAATGGTTTGGGAATATTTTTGAGCAGAGTATGGTCTTGAAGAACTTTATAAATTTCTGGCCCTATCACCTGAAACCTTGGGCAAGGTATAAACAGTGTCTTAGCACTCAGCTAGAGTCCCAAGAAAGTGAACTCCCAAAATATAAATAGCAGGCATGGAGGGACTATGTTGATGAGACTAAGCCCTGAGCAGAAATAATAGGTGTAATAAAGAGAAAGGTGAGGGTCAGAATGTCAGGACAGGCCTACTAATAATAGGAAGTTAGTGTTGAGTCTCAGTGCATTACAACCATACTCATTTTCTAAAATAGATTTTTATTCTTCATGTGAAAATGTCTGGCTGAGTGTGAGCATGTGCTTATGTGTGTGCAAGTGCCTGTGGGGGCAAAGCTATTGGGTCCTCTGGATTTGGTGTTCCAGGCAGTTGTTAGCTGCTGAGTAGTCTCTCTATCCCCTAGATCTGTGCCCCTCCCATCCTTCCCATTGCTGTACAAGAGATGATAAGGCACTGAGTGAGCCTGTAGCTTAGGAAAATAGCTCCACAAGGCTCCAGAAATAGTGATATGGCAGGCTCTGACAGAGCTCGGAAAGGGAAAAATTTCAGGAGTTGGGATGAGATTAAAAATTAGTACAGTGTAGCTGTTAGGTTCGTTTTGCTCCAGAAGTTAATTTTCTGGTTGGTTGGCATTTGTGACCTGTGGTCAGGCACTATGTAGTGAGGAACATGTGGTGGAAGCAGATGAAGGGACTGGGAGGGTCCAGAGTCCAGGCGGTCCCTTTGAGGGCAATACCCCAATCAACTTGCTGTGACTGGACCGTGCCTTGTAAAGGCTCCACCCTCCTTATAGCATCACATGTTAGAGACCAACCCTTTATGTGGTGGACATTCAAGATCCCAAGGAAATTAGGAGTGTGGTCTTAACAACATGGTCACAAACACATAGGAGGAGACTTAAGGCCTTGGTAATGTTGTGAATTATATGGAGAAGGGTTTTCCCATTCCTTAAGAAGCTGTGTGTTATGCCTTTAACTGCATTTCTTTTATATTATAATGTGGCCGAGCATGTCAGGTTGTGAAAGGCTGCCACTGCTTTTTATTAAAAATCTAGTGAATATTAAACCCCGATTTCATTACAGAGCGTCCCAATAAACATGCATCCCTTAAAGTTATAGTTTAATATAATGTTATCATATTTTAAAATTAAAGATTATTTATTGCTTTACCAACTATCACAAAATGACTGATGTACCAGAAAGCAGTTTCAGTTAGTTTTCATGCATATAGATCAGATAAGTGCAGAGATTTATGGTTTTGTGGGTCTTCATAAGGCAAGTAAGTCTTCATGTGCTTGGAGAAACTGAGACTGGGAAGGTCTGATTCTGATTTAATCTCTTCTATCGATTGTGACTGTGTCTTTTTGTTTCTTTATTCATGTCATATCAAGAGGAGTAGTTTATAAAGATTGCTTCAGTTTTCCTAATTATAAATACCTATGTTCTGGAGGTATGGACGATCTGACATATGGTCTTATCAAATGTGACTAACACAAATTGAATTTTTGAGTTTTCTCTCTCTTATTTTGGTGAATAATTATAATCATTTCTGTTTTTATCCAGGGAACTCTTTAAATATATATCTGGATTTTTAAATTACAAACATACTTAAAAACAAAAGTTGGGACTCAGTGGTGTACTCTTAAAATCTTAGCACTTGGGAAACAGGGCCAGGAGAACTGTATAGTGAGACCTTTCTCAAATGCTATGCTTTTTATCTTCATTGTCAACATGACAGGATATTCAGCACCATGGAAACACCCCCTCTGCACATGTCTGTGATGATACCATGAGATTTACTTGAGTCCCATGGGAGGATCCACCTTGAATGTGGGCAGGCACCAACCTAATAGTCTGGGTCCCCAGGCTTAATAAAAACAGGACACGGAGATGAGCACAGTGTTCTATCTCTGTCTGCTTCCTGGCTGCAGCTGCAATGTGACCAGAGCAGTGACTTCCCTGACTATGATGGATCAAACTCTCAAACTGTCAGAACAAACCCTTCTATCCTTAAGTTGCTTTCATTACAGAGGGGCAGGGAAATGGGGGAGGTAGCTGGGGACTCACCAGTTCTGTAAAAGGACTCCTTCCTAGTCCTAAAAATACATGTAGGTTTTTTTAAAATAGTTTTTGAGTTTTCTGCTTGTGTATGCTGTACCTTTGCATCTAAACAAGCAGTTCTCAAACTGTGGGTTGCGACCTCTGTGGGGGGGTGTCTAACAAGCCTTTTACAGGGGTCCCTTATAGTCATTGGAAAACAAATGTATTTATTTATATTACAATTTATAACAGTAACAAAATTATAGTTATAAAATAGCAACAAAAATAATTTTATGGTTGGGGCACCACAATATGAGGAGCTGAATTAATGGGTCACAGCATTAGAAAGGTTGAGAACTATTGGTCTAAACATCCATTGCAACCCCCCCCACAAACATATACCCACACATACTTCTTTCTCTCTGGGCACTTTAACTTAAGAACATAGCATGTTGTCAAACTAATGAAGGCTTCATTCTATACTTTGTACTCTATTGAATTTTATTCCTCAGTCAAACTTACTTTCCTTGCTCTTTCCTCATTTTGTCCATGAGGAGGTTTCAATAAATTCATTTTGTGTTTCCTCTGTTTATCTTCACCAAACAAAGTAGGAACTGTCTGGGGGAGGTTTCTCAATAAATTCATTTTGTGTTTCTTCTGTTTCTCTTCACCAGACAAATTAGAAACTGTCTGGAGGAGGTTTCTCATCTATGTGAGAAAATCTACTCTGGGTGCTTGCTCCTAGGAGAGCAGGCCTTAAAGCCCCAGGACTGGCTTCCAGGGAGATTAGCCTAAGGCCAAGGGAGGCATTCTATACCAATTTCATTCCAAGGAAAAAATTGCATGGGAATTTCTTAGGTTCTGCTGTGTTCCTCTCTGTGTGTCTGCTACTGGTTGGAGGCTCCTCTAAAGGAGTTATCATTTCAGCTGTTACTGATTTCTGCCTGCTAGAATTTCCTTTAAAAAAAACAAAAGGTATGCTGCTGGTTGCCTCTGTTCTTCTCCTCTGCTTTCATTCATTTCCATAGGATTAGCGAAGCCAAAGAAGTGAAGTAGACAGGATCACTCAGTTGGTACCATAAATATCTAGTGTCTTTGGAATTTCCTTTCTGCTCTTTAGAAATTCTTTCTGAAAAGAGTTTTATATTCCCTCTATTTTGTGTCAGAATTTAATTTTTCTCTTCTAATTTTTTATATAATCTTAATCAGAATGAAATCACTAATGTGTGCTTGTATATTTGTAAATACAATTGATATGAAGTCACTCACCTTAGTAATTTGTATTTTAATTGCCATGTGACTTGAATATTTTTTAACATCCAGATCAACTAGACATAAAGAAGAAGTACTAGTAACTTTTCATGGGCCCATGGTCCTCAATTATTTCATTATATTATTTATTTGTCTGCTTGTTTGTGTTTTGAGACAAGGCCACTTGGAGCCTATGCTGACCTTGAACTAACTTTTTATCTGAGCCTAACCTTGAACCCCTGATTATCCAGTTTCCACTTCCAGGGTGCTGATAGGTTTGCATCATCAATACCCCAAACTCAGTTAATACCTCTTAAAACAACTTCTAGATTGCCATTAGAAGCTAATAGTGCCTTAACATTTTTAAATTATCTTTCAGGAAGGAGAAAATATTTTCTACTTAGCAGTTGATGATATAGAAACTGATACTGAGCTTCTGATTGGTTACCTGGACAGTGATGTGGAGGCAGAGGAGGAGGAGCAACAAACTCTGACCTTAACCAAAGAAGGCAAAGTTGATCACTCCGTGGGACAGTCAGCAGCTGGAAGCAAAGGTATTAAATGCATCTTCATTTGGTGGTTTAAATGAAGAAACATTGAAGAGGAAGATAGTTTGAATTACTTGAATTATGCCTCGATTGGTGTTATTAAAATAGTTTTTGTCAAAACTGTTTTTCTCTTCTGAATAGCAGAAAAACAATGTTTGGGGTTAAGTAACAATTGTCCCAGAGGATGACCAAGGTAGGGGAGGCAACTCTGGTTCTTGTCACTGTGGTAGCACAGTGAAGGGCTGTCGACTCCTGCACCAGCTCTGCCAATCATCAGTTTAAAACCCTGGGCCAGTAAGGAGGTTGCTCAGACTCTGAGCGTTTAATCTCATGCATGCCTGAGGAGGTCAGATGTGCAGAATGGCCCCCCTGTATCCTGGAGAAATGGTCCCTGGGCTCTGTCTGGTGAGATCCTCTTGGAATCTGGACCTTCTGGCAACCTATTTGTATTCTGGTCACAGGAGTGTGTGGGATTGCTAATTTGTCCTAGATTGGGGAGCAGTGATTTCAAGTGACCATAGGTGAAACCCGCAGTCTAGGGACAGATGCCCGTGGGTTGCCGACTATTGTGAAAGGTCAGGTATTGCTGGGCATAATCCTTTACCCCTGGATAAAATTTGAGGGAAATGGCAATAGTGCTGCTGTAGCACTCTGTGTCTTTGTCCATTTGATCTGTAGTGCATGCTTTTAAACAGTCCAAAAGTTCTTGTTGAGAGTTCTGTGGTATCTGATTTCGGTCTTTTTTGCAAAAGTGAAACATACAAAAAAGAAAGAAAGAAAACAAAACAGAAAAACAAAAAACAAAACAAAACAAAAAAAAACCCAGCAAAAGAGACAAAGATGTCACCCACATATTTGCCATTGTAGAGCTTGATTGCATGAATGTGGCACCTTAAGTATGCAAATGACTTGTAATTAGAGGTGGGAAAAAGAGCAGCATGGGAAGTGCACATAAGGTATGATCACAGACGTTGCTCTTCACAGACTGAACACATGTCTCTTTGGCGTGCCACAACTGTGTCTTCAGGGTGGCATTATTGATTATTTTAATTTTTTCATATTTAATACATTTAAATTCTCATTTTATTGGAAGATCACTCAAAATATACAACATAAATGACATCCTGAATACCTTGGGCAGAGCTCTTCCAGTCATGTGGAGTGGGGATGCCTCACCCACTGCACCAGCCCTAGTTCACACTGTTTCCATGAATTGCCTTATTTCCAGTATGTGTGAGGTTCCCCACTGGCAATTGAAGATAGTTTATGTCTGTTGGATGTTTCTCCTTGTCAAGTGCGGAGTGAACTGGAGAGGATCCATTTCCCAGGAAAAGTTTTTCATTGCGATTAGCATTTATTATCATTTTGATTTGAAATATTAACATTGGAAGGGAAACTGGAAATTGAATTTGATTTTGTTTTGCTTCTGTAAAACATAGTAAAATGATTTTTAAAATAGTTTTTTCTGATAGCATTTTTTTCTGTTTGACGTGGGCAATGCTTACTTACATTTGTTAGAGAAAATAAAAATTCACTTTAGTTGACAGAACTAGTTTGATGTTGAAATGAGAGCCAAAGCTGGTTCCTGGCGTGTGAACTCCAGTGTTGTGATGTTGCGCAGGTCACCTGGACTGTGAAGAGGACTATGCCTGTCCACAGTGTGAATCGAGCTTCTCCAGTGAGGAGATCCTTACTGAGCACCGGCAGACCTTGCACCAGAAGCCCACAGGGGAGAAAGAGTTCAAATGCCAGAGCTGCGGGAAGAAGTTCCCTGTGAGGCAGGCCTTGCAGAGACAGTGCGTATGCTCAGGGTGTTTCAGTTTGCGAACAGTCACTCAGACTGTTTGCTTTGCTTGACACTGCTCTGAATATGTGTGTCTCTGCATGTCAAGTGTGTGAGCATGTACCCATGCATGTTTGTTAGCATGAATGTGTGTGAGCACGTATCCATATGTGTTTGTGAGCATACATGTGTGTAACTGTGTACTCATGTGTATTTGGGAAAGAGGAGGGCAGCCTACTTTGGCATGAGTTCATCTTTTCTGAGTTTTACTGTTTTAACTACTCTGATCTGAGATTTACAGTTAAACATCATTTATGCTACCTCTTCTCTGATTGATACTTGCCATTAAATATTACACTTAATTGTTTACTATTCTGAAATTTACATATGCACAAGTTAGCCAGAGCATTGAGGTTATTTACCAAGTGTCACTTACTTGCTCTATTATTTGTTTTAAAAATGTTTAAGTAATGACCACTTCAGTGTAGGGACAATGAATGGATGGGAAATGCCATCTATTTCATAGCCACTTGGAAGAATAGTTTGAAGAAGAATAGGGCAGAGTGTGACAGTTGGGTAAATTACATGAGGTTACCTTTTACCTTATCTTAGTCACTTGTGTTTACAACATTAGCCTCTACTTTAACATTTTGTAAGATCAGAGTTATCAAAACTGAGAGAATGTACAGAGGCTATAAACTTCTACACTTAGCAGACTGTCACCTTACATGACTAAAACATCTTCCAGACTTAATGTTCACTTTTCGTTTTGTTAAATTCCAAATTATGCCATTTTATTTCCATCTATCTCTCTATCTATCATCTATATATAGATGTGACATTTCTATGTATTATATATATATCAACTTTTGCTCATGAAATTTGAAAATAATTTTATTTATATGTAACAAATCTATAGGAAAAAAGAAACCTTTAGGATGGATTAAACATTTAGGGCTTTTATTAACTTCTTCTAAAAATGCCATGCAAGAGTTCTGTCCTTTTTAATAAATTAACTTTAGCCTGTTATGTATATTTTAAGGCATTGCAGTATATTTTGAACTATATCTTAGAGCTAAGTAAGGTGCCATAAGAAATGTAGAAGACTAAGGGAAAGGTGGCAGAAGAGGATGGGAGCATAGCTCGGTGCTTTGGCTTCCTTTCCCTCCCTTCTCAGTGCTCGCCGCTGCACAGCCAGTAGCAGCCTGAACAGTTCTCCAGTGTTCAGTGTTCCGTTTGCAATTCTTTCAGTTCATCACTGGGAGTTAATGCCGAGTTATAAAGTGGCTTTTATGAATGTGCATATCATCTTTGAATGCATAATTTCATACTCGGAGTTAGTCAGCATTATACTAAGAAAATTGAAGAATTTAAGTACTTCTTTCTTACCTACATAATTAATGCATAAAATGATCCCAAGACTCCTGCAGGAAGCATGTCCTAGGAGGCATGGGTTACAGAAGCCTGCTGTGATGCTTAAAGTCTGTAGGTATATCGTTATCATGTCTTCTGCTCCCCTTGCTACTTGTCTTATAGTTTTGAGCAGCACCAGAAGGCTTGCCGAGGGGATGCCAGGTTTGTGTGCAAAGCCGACAGCTGTGGGAAGAGACTGAAAAGCAAGGAGGCCCTGAAAAGGCACCAGGAAAATGTCCACACTGGTGAGGAGCATCGGACAGTCCGTACTAACTGGGCTCCCTTTCCCCAGGCTGTGGGATCTCTTCTTAATTCTCCTTTGTGAGGAGGCTTCCCGTTGTGCACATCTGACTTGTTTGTGTGTTTCACTGAACACTGAGCACTGTTTTCCAAGTTGATTTCCACAGCGTTTACCATTTTCCCCTTGTCTGAATCACTGTAAATCAAGCTCCCGCTTAGCTGCTGTTGTCTCTCAGGTATATTGTTTGATCTCTTCATTAGTTTAGCCTTTAATATTCGTTTTTCTACATTGTGAAATTGATCATTTGTAGTTACACTTTGAAACTATGAAGCGATGTACTTCTGCCTTAATATTTTTAAAGGAACATTTGATATCTTTAGTGCTTGCATTTCTTCTATGCTAGAGAAAATTCCTAACTATACTTTAGAACGGAGTTGATAATACTTGAATTTTCAGCAATCACTTGCTTAACTCCTTGTAAATTTCTAGCCAAACAGTAAAACAAAGATAACATTTGATTGTCACCTAGGGTTTTGTCCTTGGTATTTTCTCGACCATGGTGAATATAGTTTGAGTTGTGATATATGTTTGACTGTGGTGCCTTTTCCCTTCTTTGCTGTCTGTTTGGTAAAGGAGTTTGAGACCCAAGGACATCATCATGTCATTCTGTGCATGTACGTTTCTTACATATTAGCTTTTATCCGTCGCTTCCTGGAAGTGAGCAGAATTGCACCTTTGGATCAGGAGGAAACTCTTTTTCCCTTCTTGTTTATTCTTAAAATTAGGTGAAAAGAGTGACTGATACCCGCGATCAGGACCTCTGTTGCCTGAAAATAACTGGCTTTAATAAGGTGACAAGAGGTTAGCATGGTGTGCCTGATGGCCTCACATCATCACTGAGTGGGCCTGTGTAGTGTGAGCCATGAACAGTGTTCTGATAGCAGAAGGTGAAGCTTTGTAATCTAACCTTCAGGGCATGCCAATCATCAGGACTTCTCAGCGTTGTTTTGTAGCTTGCTTTTTGAAGAACATATGGCTGGTATATGGAAAACGACTTCCCTCATTGAATTTAAATATACGGGTGCTTTTCATATGATGGCAGAAGCAGGCATAACTTTTTGATAGATTTGCCTTCATTTTTTTCCTAATGCTGTTTTGGATAAAATGCTGTTCTTAATTTTCTCCATCTTTGTCTGCAATGTATTTTAACCACACTTTTATGTCAGTATAAAGTCAACTTTGCTGAACTAAGTAAAAAATCAGATGGATGCTACAACTCTGAAAACTTTTCCATCATCATAACTAGGCATATGGTCTTCCTGCTGTGCTTATAGTGTAATTTTTGAGTCTTCTTGTAATTGGCCTTGGGTTGCTTACTATTGCAGCTTTGGGGCATTTGTGGTAATTTTCAGGAAACAATTTATGCGTGAAGATTTTGTTTCATCCTCATTACGCCATGTTGCAGGTCATGATAAAACGTGAAAGCTGCTATATTTCAGCTAAGGTCTCCATGCACACCTCTCATTTGGTTGGGCACATGATTTCAGTTTCTCATCCTCAGGCTCTCTTAGGCTTCTCCCCTTTTCTGTAAAGTAGGGATAATGGGAGAGTATTTCCTATTATAGCAAGGAGAGCAACACTCAGGTATGGCTGAGGATTCCATATAGAAGCAGGAGTACTTGAGGAACTAGGAAACCTTGTTACTTCTATAATTACTGGTAGTGAAGCATACCTCTGTGCATGCACTGTAGAAGGTAAAGGAAGAGAAGCTGAATATTTAAACATGGATCAAACTTCCTTTTTGTAGAAACAGTAGCATATGGTGGGTAGGTTTGGAGGTAGGCATGGTTATATGGCTTCCTTTGACCGTCGCTTGCTTCTGTGATTGTCACTGTGATTTGTTGCTGTTGTTTGTTTTGTTTTTCTGGTGCTGATGATTTAACCCAGGAGCGCCCCCTCCTAAACACCACTGAATTTTATCACCATATCCCCAGCCCTCCTGAAAGTTACAAACCATGTATACCTGAATATAGGAGGCTAAAGTCTATTGACTCTATGGTTGTCCCAACACAAAGGGGTATTTATGAGAAATGACATTTTTCTGTATTCTCATAAACTGTTTCTGTATTTCTTTGTATGAATCCAACATTCCAGTTGTAAGATAAAAAAGATGTGAGAAAGAGAGAGAAGAGAGAGTAGGGATGGGAGACTGGTACTGAAGCAGAGGCAGGAGTGGGAAGGTAAAGTGAAATGAAGTGGTTGAGATGTCAACCTCTCCTCTCTTTTCAACTCCTTTTACCAGCCTTATGGGAAGACCAGGGCCTCACCGCAAGAAGAGGTGTCCTAGGGCTTAATGAACTATGCCAGGAAGGTGGACCATATAAGCAATGGGAGTTGGAAAAGAATGATAAACAAGTACATGCGGGCTAATGTTCATCTTGCTGTGGGCAAAGTTTGTATTTTGAATCTCTGTTGTAATCTTCAAACAAATTTCCTTGGTTGTGTAGTGTATAGAGTTCTTTGAACTGGTTAAGGTTACCTGCTGTTACTATGAGTATCCTGGTATTTTGAAAAGCAGGATGAAAATTCCTACCTGTCTTTTAATAAACATTTACTTTCCCTTCATAAACATAGTCATACAATATAATCAAATGACACAGTGATCTTAGTTTCAGTGTCTCAGATGCATGTCACTGAGGTTGGAGTGAGAATGGATACTTTCTTTTACTTTGTTTAGGTGATGTGATGGATACAGGGTACTGAAGTATGTTAGATATTTACTTTGGGAGTTTTTAAATCAATCATTTAAAATTGTAAAATATCATTTTGAAGTTATTTGTGATGGTGCAACTAATACAGTTCTGACAATGCATTTTGAAATTATTTTCTTTAGTCACTGTGAAGTTTGAAATATGAAAGGACCCCTCTAATCATTGTAAAAGAAGATGAAATTTAGTCTTAATTTGATTTTCTAAGTGTTGATTGCCAATATAATATATTATTGTGGTTGATTCTGCATTATACTACCTATTAATACTTAGTAAGGCATGAACACAGATTCTATAGGAATATATTGCTGAAAGAGTAGTCTGTGAATAGCAGTGAAGGGAATCCATTTGATGAAAGGTAAAGGAGATGGAAAATCAGTATTGGAATTAATACATTCACTTTTCCTTTTTAAAGCACATTTGATTTAGTTTTATTTTGTTCTGACTTCTGTGGATTTTTTTCCCTAAAGACTATCTTAACAGATGGAATAGTAAATGGTTTATTTGGTATATGTAGAAGCTGATGATCTGGGGACTTCCAAGTTTTGAAAGAAAGACTTGAGTATATCAGCAGAGAATTCTAAATCGTGATGGTGAGGTCCTGTAGCAGGGCTACTGGGTCAACCTCAGCTAACCTGTGATGGTGTTTTGTCCCTGTCTTAGGTGATCCTAAGAGAAAGCTCATATGCTCAGTGTGCAATAGAAGGTGCACTTCAGTGTCGAGCCTGCAGGAGCACAGGAAGGTGGGTAAGAGCCTGTGGGCTGCCATATGCACTTGGTTGATGTTATACTAAGACAGAACTGAGCCAGGGACAGTGGGCAGGGGAGTGAATTGAGAATAGCTGTGTCATTCAGAGTTAGCTGACAGATTCTTCAGTGCCAGTTGATATGTCTAGCTGATTCCCACAGAGCACCCACCGCGTCTTCAAGATTTTTCAGTTGGTGTTCTCTCAGGAAACATAAATCAGTGATTTAAAACATAAAAATTGTGCTAAGAGTTGGCATTTTGTTATTAAAATGAATACATAATGTAGTTTAGTTTGGTACAAAATTAATTTATAAGCTATTTATGACACAAATAGAATCCATAATATCTCCTGATTTAACATGTTAAATATTTAGTATAACTAAGAACCTGGAAAATTTTCAGTTACTTGTTATCCAGAGAAAAGGAGATATTGCTGATAACTGTAAAAATTTCACCTTTCTTGTGATTTGTAAAATGCCTTTTGTGTATTTGTATGTAGATTAATTACATAGTAATTTGGAAGGATTTGTAGCTCATATTATTTTTCAACTACTAGTCCCCCAAATGTCCCTGGATTTGACATAAGAGATAGTTACAGTCATGTTGACATGAGTGAAGCTGACTCCTGGGTTTAGAGGGATTTTTTTTTATCATCTTCAGGAGAAATAATGGATTACAAATAAAGACCCAGTTTATTTTTCTGTCAGTAATTATACATGTAACATTAGGCTGGATTTCTCATTTCTGAAAAGGGATATTGAATTGGCTAGAATTTTCTGTTCGTTCTTTTATTTTTGCAGTATCCAGCTGGTGATTTCATGGGGCTGTTTGAAGATGTAATATGCCTCTTGAATTTGGGTGTCATTCTTGTGCAGGGGCCAGGCTAGTCTATCCAGTAGCATTCGGATTTTAGTCTGTGTGCTGACTTTGCAGAATGCCAGTCTAGATACTTTTCTTCTAGCTCCACCCCATGTGTATGTGTGTATACTTTTGAGTGCAGACAAGCACATGCCATGCACACATGTGGAGACTAGGGCAGATGGTCTCTGTTGTTTGTCCTCACTCTCTGCCTTGTTGGAGATAGACTTTTTCTCTGCTGCATATACCAGATTGTCTGGCTCCTGAGCTCCTGAGGGACCTCCTTTCTTGCCTTTTGTGTCATCACAGGAAACCTGGGGTGGCAGACATGCTTTTATGTGGGTTCTTGGAATTTGAACTTAGTACTTGATGCTTGAATAGAGGATGCTTTACCCACTGAGTCTCTCAAGGTCCTGTAGGTCCCTTTTTCTCTCTTATTCATCTTAGGACTTGGAGAATAGAGACTTAGTTTGAGGCAAAAAATATTAAATATCTTAGAGTATATATTTCTAAACTGTTTGAAAGTGAATGATTTATTTCTTGGGTCTATTTAATCTTAGATGATGATGTTTAAGATAATTTAACAGAGTGCTTCAGCAAACTTAGTCATGGAGCCCATTTGTGAATAATGCGTTATTTTCCATTTGTTAATAATATAGAGACTTACTCCTTAAAATAATAACTTGCTAGAAAAAGGTATACCTGTTGGTAGAATACAGAAAGTACAGCTGTGCCTTCAAGTTATGAACATTTGAAGAATTTTAATAAATCATTAGTTCAAGTAGACTTCCCTGTCTCTATTTTAGAGTAACCCCTCAAAGCCCTTCTCTGTACAAGGAGGACTTTAGTAAGTCCAAAAATGCCAGTCATTTTAGTTGGCCAGCTCTAATGTCTAATATAGTTGCAGTGTTTTCCCATAACAGTTGATGGTACTTCATGACAATACTAAATTACAGCATAGTATAGTCTTTTATATTATAGTATACTATCCTGTATTCTAATAAAGTACATTATGACTTTTATTTCAAGTTATTTATTTGGGAATTCAAGTAGCAAATTATCATCCTAAAAATCAGCATGGAAAATTGGAAATTTAACAAAACAAGTTTTCTTAATATTAGTTATAATTAAATAGTATTGTCTGTCATTTGTTAAATTTTGTTAGAAGTTTTGAGAATATCCACTTAATTTTCCACTATAAATAATATAGTTAATTCAAAAAAGCTCTTATGTGTAGTAAATGCTGAAATTTATCTATTTCATAAGTTTAACCATGAAAAATGTTCCAAAAACTACAAAAGTTAAAAATTGAATAAATAAGAGTATTTTGCAGTATTTTATTTAATGGTTATTTTAGCCATAGATTTTTAAAAACATTTTATATAGTAATACAGTTTGAGTAATACAAATGAAGTCTTCACTTCTGTATGACACAGGAGGTTTGTCATTTTAAACTATCTTGCCATCATTATAAAATTATATATTATGTGTTTTTACATGCAGTGCTTAAGAATGTAAATTTGCACCTACAAGCTTTAAATAATCATTACGTATCCTGTCCTTATTTCTTCACCTTGAGTGTTTAGCCTAATTCCTCACAAGTGTTTGATAGGGAGAGGCTCCCTGACTTTCCTCTGTGCTGTGTTGCACTCTGTTTCTCGTTCTCCTACCAACAGCTGCACAGGCTCCACCCTGCCATCTGTCCCTGCTCAGAATTGGGTATGGATGAATCTCCGCATGTGTAGAAGTCAGACCCCAGAGGATTGATGTCTGTCATGACTGCCTGCTTTTCTGGCTTTTCCCAGTTCTCGCAGTGAGTTCAGTCTCACTAAGGAGTAGAGTACTTAGGGGAGGGTTTCAAGCTCAGCGTTGTAAGAGGTGTGGGCTGCTTTTCGTACTACCCAGCTCCTGGCTGCCCAGCTAGCTTATGCCTGAAATAATCCCACAGAGATCTGTATTAATTAAATTGCTGCCTGGCCCATTATCTCCAGCCCCTTCTTGGCTAACTCTCCCATATTAGTTTAACCAATCTCCATTAATGTGTATTGCCATTTGACTGTGGCTTACCAGCATGAGTCTAACCAGCGTCCGTCTAGAAGAGGAGAGCCATGGCGTCTGCCACACTGCCTTCTTCCTCCCAGCATCCAGTTCTCTTTTCCCCGCCTATCTAAGTTTTACCCTATCAAAAGGCCTAGGCAGTTTCTTTATTTGACCAATGAAAGCAACACA
>LOJH01006339.1:0-14084 GCA_001685095.1 Ellobius talpinus
TGGGCACAGAGGGCTGCGCGCGGCGCACTCCGTGCCCGGGCACCGCACCGGGCTTGTCTCGGTATCTGCCATTCTGCCCTAGCCAGGAAAACCCGGCGCCTTCCAGGCCCTTCGAAAGATGGATTCTGTTGACGTATCTGGCGGCCCTGGCGAGCCGGGTGGAAAGTTGGGTTTTGCCAGATCGTGTTGGGATCCTCTTTGTGCGGCTCAGCGAGTCCCGCATCCCGCTGGAGCAGGGTGAGTGCGCGTCGGCACCCCGGTGCCCCCCAATGCCCAGACCCGGGGTGGCCGCACCAGCTCCGGCTTTCTGCCATGTTAGGCACCAAGCAGCGTCCTCTCTGCCTTTTTTTTTTAATGCGTGCATTTCAGTGGCGCCTTTTGCTGCTGAGGGAGTTATTGCCTCTCTGCGTGTTAGCTTTTTTTTTTTCGTGGCTGGGGTTGTGCTCTGTGTGTTTGCTTGTTTGCTGTTTAAAGCCCGACTATTGTTCAGGATAAGCTCCGCCTGGGTGGGGAAACGGCATCCCACCACAGTTGTTGGCGAGGGGTCGAAATGTTGCCAAACAGCTGCTGCTTTGTGTTTCCCTGTCCGAAGTCCGTGGAGTAGGTTTGGGGCACCACGGACGGGTGGAGAGACAGATAGGGCATGAAGAAAGACGGTGGTGGCTTTGGAAAGAGCGAATTGTCACCCACCCCGTGGCACTCAGTCAGCCTCCCCTCTGACTGCCAAACTTTTATGAATATTCCTCTTGTGGAAGAGAGAAGTCTAATGAATTCAGCTTATTTTTCAAAGGAGGCAACCCAGCTTTAACAATGGTTTGGGAACTTAATCAATGAAAAAGGGAAGGGAGGAGGAGAGGCGCTGCCACCATATCAGGGATGTGGCTGCTTCTTGCAGAGTCAGGTAGAAGAGAAGTGGGTGGGCTGGGCAGGGCGCAGCGTTCCTAAAACTATTAGTAGCTCTTACCTGTATCCGCTGATACCACCCACCCTTGTGCCCTCAACCTTCTGGGCTGCCCCCGGTCCTGGCAATGGGATTAAGAGGCGGCTTGCGGCAGCGAGAGGGCCAGCCTCCCTCATCTGGCGTTTTTAAGGATATGTAAATATTTTGCTGAGTATAAGTGACATCAACAGAATGATATTCCGCAGAGCCCGGGTGTGCAGCGATGATAAATAGATACAGCCAAAGTTTTGATAACCGCGTATTCTCATGTGGCTCACTCTGTTTCGTTTGGTCTTTGTTTTTGTTGGTTTAGCATTATCTCGCATCCTCTGGTGTGATCCCTTTATTTAGCCAATATTGAGAGGTTCTCTTTCGAACACAGAGAAAAGCGGCCAGCAGGGAGAAAACAGTTCTTTTTCTCTTCTGCATCAGGCAAGATTTTCTTTGCTTTCCCAGGATCTCCTTCCCATCGTTTTCTAGCTATCTTTCCTTGTCTCCTTTTTAACCATCGCAATCGTGTGCTGGTAGACCAAGAGACTTCAGCTAACTTTGAAAACGTTGTGGCAGAGTCTTTGTTTCGGTAATACACCAGGGGGACAGCAGAGAGGCTAGTAGGCAGGGAGCCCGTCCCCGGCGTGGTGCTATGCTTTTTCTTCATATTTTCTCCCAGAAGGACAACGTGGAGAGCTGTGTCACTTGCATAAGCAAGGATGGACCCTAAGGCACAGAATCACAAGCCATAAGCCTGGTAGCATCAAAGTTCCTCTGGCCCTTAGGAGCTTAAGGAAGCTACTCCCCAATTCCAGACAGCCCCACCCCACCCTACACACACAGACACATTGTTTTCTGCCAAAGGCTATTCCCTTCTAAGCCTGACAGATGCCCACTGAGTGCACGCCCAACATGGCCCTGGCACTTTGAGCCATCAGATTGAAACTTGTGAGGCAGGGAGGCAAGGCTGGTTTGTGACCAACTCAGGCCTCCCCAAGGGGGCTCCTTTATTATTCGAAGAATCCAGGACCACCTGCAGGGAGGTTTGGTCCGGGAAAGCTGCTCATCCCTGGAACAAATGAGAATGCTGTTTCCCAGGTGGTGCCACTGGCTTGCTTAAGAGCAGGTTGATAGACACTTAGGCAAGAAGTATAAAACCAACTGCAGAATCTTTTATCCAGAAAACAGAGGCAAAGCAGAGCAGAAAAAAAAAAACAACCAACCAACCAACCAACCAACCAACAAAAGTCCATAGGTTTGGAAGTGTGTGAGCAGGTGTGGCCTGGAGAACTTCAATGCCCGAAGCCAGAGGATTCTAGCTCCAATGGCCCAGGGGCTGGGGAGAGTTCGGGTCTCCCAAATCCCTTGAGCCAGAATGGGGCTATGCTGTATGTGCAGACAGCCACACACGTGGCGTGCTCTGAAGCCACAGGCAGAAAATAGCAAGAGTCTGTTCTCTGACTCCTCCCCATCCTTAGATTAGTGGGGAGGAGGGAAGAGGTGGGAAATAAATTGGAAAGGAAGCTAACATTTGTTCTTGCCCTGTCTGCCAGGGACCAAATATGTGGCAAACCTTCTCAGTGACCCTGTGACCCCAGTGAGGCATTATTTAACAAATAATTCTCAGAGAAATTATCAGTCCTGATCTGATCCCAGACTTTGGTGATTCTGATTTAAAATACAGTCTGTCTCTCTGCCCCTGCCCAGAGCCCTTTATTTATTTCTCCCGAAGGCCAGAGTCCTCAACCCATACCTCCTTCATAAAATATGGCACCTAATTAGTGTGTGTGTTTGTGTGTGTATGCGTGTGTGTATGTGTGTGTGTATGTGTGTGTGTGTAGAGGGTGGGGAAGAATTTACCAGCGGACCTGTGCTACACACATATGTGCCATGTAAATCCATACTGGTTCTTGACTATTTCAGATGGTGCCCTTTTATTTAAGAACCCCCAAAATCTACTGTTACTAGATAAATGAAAGTTGAGTGACCAAATGATGAAGTCGATGGACTGAACAGTGGTGGAGAGGGAGCCATAAATCATTGTCAATGGAGACAGAGCAGGAGAAATCCAGAGGTCTGTATGTTTGATGCAGACTCGTAGCTTTTAGTGTCATGCCCCAGTTTGAACCCCATTCTTATGAGCCTAGATTTAATCCTTAGGACACCCATGTGAGGATGAGGCTAGAACTATTCATTGCATTATACAGATAAGGGAACTGAGATGATCAAGGCCCGTGGTAGAACCAAATGGTAGGTGAGGAGGTTTTGATTCTTTACTATCCCTGAAATTCTAAATTAATATGAGGAGGGGATTGCCTATGCAAGTCTCTGAACCTCCGGAAGGTTCATAGGGCCTTTAGACCATAGCAATTCTAGAGCCACCAAAGAGCCACCATTTGAAACCATAAATGAGGGGCTAGCCACCCCTCTGATGGGAATGTGAGGAGAAACTCAGAGAATGAGGCTTTCTATAAGGGCAAAGATGGCTAATTGCACTTTCCCCATGCACAAAAGCCTGTGTGGGCTTCTGAATTAAGCTTGATTTGGGGATCAGGATGACATCCTTGCTGTAGAGTTGGAAGCTCTTTGTCTTTGGAGAATGCCTCTGATTGCCACTTCTCCCTCCCACCTGATCATCTGCCTGGGTGCCCATCATCTAATTCTCTCTACACGCATGGCCTCTCCTTTGTGGCTTACAATTTTGGATGGGCCTCTTGAGTCTGTAACTCCTCTGTCCTCTGATGGCAGCTGGACGAAGGACATTTTGGCAGCCACATTAGTATTTTGGGGTTTCACACAAGACCCCCTTCTTTTCCTTGCCAAGAACACACAAACACACACACACACACACACACAAATGCACAGACACAGGCACATGTAATTTGATCATGTTCCTGTATCTGATTCACCAAATTAGATTGTTAACCCACAATTGTTACTGGACGATGTGCTTGGCTTTGGTGGTTTTCTTTTGCAGCCCCTGCCTTGAACAAACCAGAATAGCTAAGGTAAAGGTAGTTTAACCAGCAGCTTGCTAGAGTAATGGTGGTGGTACTTACTGGTTTCCTCACAGCTGTGGGGCAGCCTCTGCATGTGGGCATGATCTGTTTTAGTCAGTTTGGGCTCCTGTAACCCAACTGGCTAAACTCCTTGCCTTTGAGCAATGTAAATTTATCAGTTCCAGAGACTGGGAAATCCAGAATCAATTTGCTATCACACTCACTGTCTGGTGAGGGCCTTTTAAAATTCATAGAAGTGACTTCTCATTGTGCTCTCCCATGACAGAAGGCACAAGTGAATTCTCTGAATGTTTCTCTCTGTTTCTGTCTCTGTCTTCTTTCCTCTCCTCCCTGGTACTAGGGACTTAAGTCAGGGCCTTGTGCATCTTAGGAAGGTGCTCTACCATAGATTTCCCTCTCCTGCCCTCTGGGCTCTCTTTTATAAAGGCAATAATTCCTTTGCTGGGGTTCTGCTCTCATGATCTAATCATTTCTTGGAGGCCCCCATTCCTTAATCCCATCACCTTGGGGATTAAGATTTTAACATACCAATTTCTAATGGAGGAACACACGCAAAAAACCTCCAGATCATGCATCTTTTCTGTGCATTTCTTAAATGCCTATTTTAATCTTCCTGGGCTCCCAGAACACCCTAGTCTTCATAGTTTCAATTTCTATTGTTATCATCAGCTTTATCAATTCCATATTTATGAGAATTTTGGAGCACACCCATTTTATGTCTGTCACTCCCCTTTCCATGGCCTTTTAGCTTCCAGCTCAGCACTAATAGGAATTCTTAATGGTCATGAGAACATTCTATATAAGTACTATAAAATACAAAAGCCATCGGCACACATAGCTATGGAGTGCTTGAAAGGCAGCTTGTCCGAAATAAGGTGTGCTGGAAATGTAATATATGTATTGGAATTCTAACAGCACAAAAGAGAAGACAAAAGAGCTCATTCATCATTTGAAATTATATTGTGATATTTTGGATCCATTGGTTAAATTATATAAAATTACAATTAATATTGTTTGTTTATTTTAGTTTTTTAATGTGACTACTAGTATATTGTAGATTGCTATTCTATTTCCATCAGACACAGGCTTCCCCGGGCACACTACCCACCGATTCTGTAATGTCATAGCACCTGCAGATGTGCTCTGGGTGGGGAACTAAATCCCTCTGTCTGCATGACAGATGGGAGGCCTTGTGCTGACTCAGTAGGCACAGCGGCTGACATTAGACGAGCGTGCTTTTCAGTAACTAAGGTGCCATTGGGGGAGTTCCCCACCAGGCATGCTTGTGATCCTGCTCTGAGAAGTGTGGGCTGCAGGAACCTAAAGCAGAAATCAAGGCAGAGTGGGGGACTAAAGGTTAGGCTAACTTGAACAAAATGGCCTCTTCCCTTTCTTTTGGCCTCACTTCTTCCGAACGCCCAGGCTATGCTCTTATCCTTTGAAGGAGTTATCTCCTGCCTACACTACTGACTTTTCACACACATGCCTAGTAACAACGGAAAGTACTGTCCTTCTCAGGGATTTGTGCTTGGAGAATAATGTACCCAGTGGATACCCTCATGCTGAAAATGGGTTATTCGGGAGCTGTGGCCATTCTTAAAGAAGAAAAGAAGATCCACATTCAGTCATCTTTTGACAGCTTTTGACATGCAAGCAACAACAAAAACACACAGTTTCTCTAAGAAACACGGAATTGTTCCAAAGAAACCCAATATCGCCATACCCCAATAGTACCACAGATACGGCTACCTGAGGAAAGGAACCCCCAGGGATGGGAGAAAGATTTCAGCTGGTACCGTGAGATCACCTCAGCTATAGCCATACATTCCTGGGCCCTTCCCTGGGTGCTAGGCAAGGCATGAATAGATGGGAGAGGGATGGAATAATGAACTTGGGACCGTGGTGATTTATAGGTCAGGCGCCTGTGGCTCTGGCTCCTGAGGGCGCTGCCCCCACAGGGAACCCTTGGCTGACCTCCTCAGGCTCCTCAGAAGGAGCTGGTTTTGTTTCCCATGGCAGAAACAGACTGTTTACTGGTTCACAGGAAGAATCCGACATTCTGGCGAAAAATAATTCATTAACAGCCAGGGTATTACCATTTCCCTGGAAAAGCTCCTCCAGCTGCACGAGAGCAACTGTTCTTTTTCAGCAACAGAGCGAGCCTTGCTGGCAGCCACGACTGGCTCTGTTGGGGTGTTTTTGTTGTTGATATTATTTTTGTCTTTGTATGTAAGGCCACTTTTGCCTTATAATTCAGAGAAAGAAGCAGAGAGGTCTGGAACAGTCCAAACCATGTATGTGTCAGCCCGCCTGTCTTTAGTGATTCAACCCCGCAAATCTAAGCTGACTTGAATAGCATAGGCTTTTTTGCCCTAATCATTCCCCACCCCCACCCCCAAGCTGGGGGCACTGCAGATCCACACAGAATGTTCGAGAACTGAAGGAATCCCAGGGAATCTCAGCACCTGCTCTTACAATCCTTTGAAAGCAAATTGACTTGAGGGGTCCCCTCCAGCTTCCCACCACCTCACCCTAGGCAGAACTTCCTATCTTGATTCTGTGGAATTCTGTTGTTACTAATAATTGGTACAGTGGGGCCAAAGTATTTTATTCATCATCCCAGTTTTGAGGACATTTGGACAGCCAGACAAGCATAACCAAAAGAATGAGCTGCTTACTTTGGTCCCTAAAGAAAGACTGAATCTATATGCATAAAATGAAATGATTCCAGAAACTTATAATGAATTGTCAGAATTAGCTTTTTAATTATTTATATTTATATTTATTTATGTTTAAACAATATTTACTCATTTTACATACCTATCCCAGTTCCCACTCCCTCTTCTCCACCCACTCTCTCCACTTCCACATCCCACCCCCACCTCAGAGAGGGTAAGGCTTCCCATGGGGAGTCAGCAAAGTCTGACACATCACTTTGAGGCAGGACTGAGGCCTTGCCCCCTATATCGAGGCTGAGCAAGGTAGCCCTCCAAAAAGAATGGGATTCAAAAACCCAGTTCAAGCACTATGGATAAATCCTGGTCCCACTGCCAGTGGCCCCACAGAATTGAAAAAGTGTTTTATCTATTTGTGTGTGTGTGTGTGTGTGTGTGTGTGTGTTGGTGCCTCATGCTCAGAAGGGTGTTCCCAGCTAGCAAAAAAGGAAAGAATGTCTTTTCCTTGTTTTAGTTGTTTTAAAAGAAACAAGCCGAATTGCAGTTTGAGTGAGACACAATATATTGATTTTGGTTTTGTATGGAACATAACTAGACAATCATTTTATTTTATGAGATATTAATTTCCACCCATCTAGACTGTTGAAATATGCACTTTAAATGTTCCATTGTCATGGCACTTCTTTACTGTTCCAACATACTGGCTGAGAATGTTTGTCATGTATGTAGAAAAACAGTACACATGTCCATATGTCCTTAGTCAGCGCATATATAAACTAACCTTAGATGTTTGAAGACAGTATTTTTTCCCTTTTGTTGACTGCCAAGATTGTGTGTGTTAAAAGCTAAGTATCTTTGGCTTTGTCTGGAGCGGTTTCTCCATATTGGCCCTACTGACATTTGGGGGCAGGCCAGTCTTTGTTGTGAGAGAACTGTTCTGTGTAGTGCAGTATGTACAAAAATCTTCCTGACATCTATTCACCAGAGACCAGTAGCATCACCCCTTCCTCTGTCCTGAACCCTTGCCAAATGACCCATTTGCGACAAAATCACCACAGTTAAGAACCACTGGTCTAGAGCAAAATTTAATAAGTAATTTGTGGGTTTCAGAAAATTCAATTTGAAATAATCAAAGATACAATGTCCCTCCTTTGAATCTTATATATACAATTCATGGGAGCTGATTAATTAGCAGTTGGAAGTGAGTCATGGTCCTGATTTAATTGTGGATGGATCTATATGATTTCTAAGTACTGAGGTAGGTTTTAAAAAACTTTTAAAGGCAAGCAATTGAATAAGTCGTAGGTAATTGGAGGACATATTGTGGGAACTCACAGCTTTTCTGCCTAAGAGAACAGGCTTATTATCCCTAATTATTTTTCATACACACCCGATTCCAGGTATGACATCAAAGCCACCAGACATCTTCTTCAACTGCCACTCCCTGTGCTGTTATTTTTCCTGGAGCAGCTTAAGTCAGAGCCTTAGTGGCCTTAGGAGCAGTCGGTTTCACCAGACATATTTCAGACTGGGACATCCCTTTTGCCCACTACTACGATCTGTGTTTTCTGGTACTCTTGAGAACAAAAGCCAGTGGCAGAAAGGTGATGCATTTTCCACAATTCCTGGACCTTCATATTGAAGTGGGCCCCTAACATTTGCATGTTTATTACTGGGCAGGAACACCTCTGTTTGGCAAACTCCTCTAGGAAAAGATGCCAGCAGAGGTCCTTTGGGTAGCAGGAAAACATGACGTCATGCCTCAAGACAAGCCCCGGGCCACATTTTTTTTTCTGATGGTCTCTTGAAATGCTAGAAATTTCTGTGTGCTGCAGAAAGGTATCATGGAGGGAATCCACGTCCTGCCTATCATGTAGAAAGCAAAAGACAGAATGTGGATCCTTCTGTATACAAGGAACATGTTCCCAGCCCATCCTGGCCATACCAGTCTCTCAGAGTGAAAAGACTGGACAGGTGGACAGGTGTACTAGTAGAGGGACAGCCGGTCAGAAAGGAACTCAGCGGAGGGTGGCGTAGTTTGTAGCCACTCCAATCAGACTGATATTTTCCGCAAAGTATCTGTGGTATTCAGAGTGTCACATAGAGAAGGCCTGCCTGGCTGGCTTAGCCAGTGTGGAGGAGGGAAAGGTGCACATCTATTGGCTTGCCAAGGTTGCAGTCCACCTTCCTTGGTGAGTTCGAGCCTCGATTAAAGAGTGTCCTGAAAAAAATAAAAAATAAATAAAAGAGTGTCCTGAGTTCTCCCTGTTGTTGGAAAGGGGGAAGCAATAAACTGGCAGTGACCCACAATGTGCTGGACCCAGGCATATAAATAATTGATTTGCAGCAGGAGAGAGACACTTGGTCATTCTGAGCTGCCAGCACTTGCAGATCAGGATTTGGGTGATGGTTGCAGCACTGGGAGAGGAAACAAGATCATAAATCTGGGCTTTGGAGGCTAGTGGCGTGGTGCAGAGACCACTGGGTCCATTGGTGTGTACAGACAGGTCTGCGTGGTATGCTGATCCTCAAAATAATGGCAATGGAAATGGCTGTGAAAAACATTTAGACCCTTGTCATAAAAATGCAAACAGTCTTCCTGCTATAGGAAAAGGCTAAATAAACTCTATTGCAGCTGTATTAAGTAGAAACAGATTTGAAAATAGTGTGTTTTTTTTTCCTTTTTCTGAGACATTTATAGCAGGTTGGGCAAAGGCTGCCACTATCTTTTGTGACTCCGGAAGAGTGTTTTCCAGATGGTCCTTGATGTTTTTCTCTTTATTAAGCTTAGCTGAACATGCCTCACTTGGGAAAGTTCATAGGAACCTGTGTTATTATTATTTTTTTCAGATCACAGAAGCCATTGATTGGCTAACAAATCAATGGATGGGAATGGGCTGAACCTGCACTGATGAATTTCCTTTTGTCTTTTATAAATGAGACAAGCATCAAGGAAAGCTTAAAGAGTGGGTGCTCTTTTAACTATAGCAGGGCTTGGAAGACCATACAGGGCTCGATTTCCTATGAATTTGCATTTACTTTTTTCTCATGCAATGCCCTCCTCTTTGCTAAAACTCAGCAACATTACTGTTTCCTTCCCAACATCTCATCTAAGGAGCACATGGATACGTTTCAGATTGAGCAATTAGCTCTGGCTGCAGTTTCTCTTTATGAAAAACAAACCCCACTAACCTTTCACACTGAATATGAAACTATTGAATGTGAAAATACCAGTGTGAGATCATTTGTCTTAAGATCTTTTGTGGCTTATAACTTGATTTTTTTATTTTGAAGAAGAGTAAAAGGATTCTTTTCTGCCCTTTGAGATAGGACACACCCACTCCAGGATCTCCAGCTCTTAGCAGCTAAGTAGATGGACCTGAGGTCAGCAGAGCTGTCCATTTTTCTTAGTGTTAAAATCTCTTTAGGATTGATCAAGATAGCCAATGGCATTTGGGTTTTAGCATCTTTATTTAACAAAATCGAAAGCTGTTTAATTCTTTTGTCATCTATTTTTGGGTGTATGTGTACCTGTGTGTATAAGTGTGAGGCGTGCTCACGTGTGTATTATTGTATTTGCATGTGTATGTGGAGACCAGGAAACAACCTCGGCTGTTGTTCCTTAGGTACCATCTACCTTGGCTTTTGAGACATACTCTCTCATTGACTTGAGCTAACCAAGCAAGCAGGCTAGCTGGACAGGGAGCCTTAGGAATCCCCCAGTCTTCACCTCTCTGGCACTGGGATCACAAGCGCATTCCACCACGCTCTGCTTTTTTAGTGTGTGGCTTCTGTGGCTCACCCTGAGGTCCTTGTGCACAGGCACTTTACTGACTGAGCTATCTTTTCGGCTTGTATACTGCATTTTGAAATTGATGTATTTTCTTTTTAGTTTTTATGTATGCGTGCGGGTATGTGCACGTGAGTGGACATGCCCATAGAAGCCAGAGGCATCAGATCCTCCTGGATCTGGTGTTACAGGCAGTGTGAGCTGACCACTGTGGGTGCGGGGAAGCAAATTCTGGCCCTCTGCAAGAGCAGTTCACTCTTTTAAATCCCTGGGCCATCTCTTTAGCCCCCATCCTCCTTATAACAACATATTTCTTATCTACAATATTAATAAGTCTGGGATTCTCCTCAGGAGATAGTATATCAGTAAGGGTAGACTTTGTTTAGCTTCCCGTACTGGGAAAGAAAAACAAAACAAAACAAGGGTCCTGGGGCTGCTACTGCAAGTCTGTTACTCAACTCTCCTGTCCTCTGACCCCTAGAGAGCTGGTTCTTCCTAAAACCCATGTAAAAGATGGAGTTATTTCTTCAGACGAATATGAGGGCAAAAGTTGGCCCATCACACTATGACATCTGAGCAGGCAGCATTCACCCTTAACTTTGGCTTCTAAATGCCAGCATTGCTGTCAGTTCCCATGTGCTTAAATATCCTTCACCTTCCCTTAAGGTCTGCCCACCACCCTATGAATACAAACTTCAAAAGCATGTCCCCTGGCCTGGCCTAGCCTCTGCTGTGCTCTGACTTAACTGATATTTGTGCTTGCTCCCTTAACTGATATTCCATGGGCCTACGCCAGCTTCCTTTTGCTAAAGGGCTCTTCAGGTAGCAACTTTACAGCTGAAGAACATGTTCCCGGTGAGTTAAAATAAAACCTCATACTTGAAGCTCTCTCTTCGTTTTCCTAACCCCTTCCTCTTGTAGATTTCCTGACCAACCTGCAATCAGCAGCCCTGTTAGGCTGTCTCTGGGTTTGTACAGCTGTTCTGGGATGGGTTATATTTAGCTTATATGCAAGTAAGGGTGGTAAGAATTGACAAGAAGATCTCGAGATTTCTTGGGCATAGTTCTAGGTGGGAAAAATCCCTGAAGTCTAATGTCATTACGTTGGCTGTTCCAGGCATTGTGGGGTTTAGTGACAAAGAGAGACAGAAAGGTTGACAGACACAGAGAGGGGTGGGGAGGGGGAGAGTAGAAGAGGGAGAAAGAGGTGGGGGAGGAAATGGAGGGAGAAGAGGAGGGAACAATGAATGAAGAAAGGAAGAAGAAAAACCCCTCACCCCCTCACCAAATGAGGTTTTCTGGCTTCAAGAATGACTCACTGCTAATCTGTCATTCCTCTGAGTCAGGATGCCACCTCTTGGGCCTTCTAGCAAGAAGTAGATATTACTTCAGCATGGCACTATCGCTATGTCCTGTCAATGACAACTGCTTATATAAGCTCTGAAATCTGTGATAGAAGCACTGACTCTACCCTTAACAGGGTAGACGGTCCATCAGAAAATCATAAGAGCGGCAATATTCCCTGCCATCTACCAAATTCCTGCTACAGGTTGGACAGTGGTATTAAGTAATGTCTTGTCCGTTCTATTAGGTGGATATTTGAAGCCCCATGTCACAGAGAAGCACCTGGGTTTCAGAGCGTGCTTCTTACAGTACAATCTTACAGCTCATAGACGTTGGAGCCTAAATCTTAGACATATGCTCAATAGAACTTCAGTGATGGAAAGATGCTGCACTGTTCATTCTAGTAGCTGGGCACTAGGAAGGTGGCTAATGTGACCTAGGCCGAAAGTGTTACATCTCCTCACCTCATGGGGCTAGGAGCAACTGTACTGGATGGAGCAATCCTGGAAGGTACTGATCCCAAGGCTCTACTCTACCTCTCTGCTCTATGTACCATGTTAAGTCTTCCTCTATCCTGATCCAGAATAGTTCATCATTTCCTGGGAGCCCAGTGTGCTCCAGTGTCCATTTTAATCATTCCTCACCCCCACCCCATGCCGTAGATGGCAGTAGTCCCTTAGAGCAGCGGAGAGAAGCTTCCTTCGTGCTGTTGTGCTAGGGAGCTGACCCTTCTTCTAGTCCCACCTTTGTTTGGATAGCAGCTGAATTTGGTGACTACCTTTGACAACTGTTCTAGAAAGTATTGGCTTTACTGTGGGCACCTTGCAGGGAGGGAGTGTTGTGGAAAGGCAGGCACAGGATAAAGGAAGAGACAAGGTCTCTAGGAATGGCCTGAGCACCCTGGCGAGTCAGGGCACACCCTGCCAGAGTGACCCATTTGCTGTCCCATCTGCTGCTGTCTGTGATCAAATAATACTTAGCTAGGAAAGAAGATGAGTGAAGTCTTACTAGACAGATAAGAAAACTGGGTTTTCTCCCTTCCTCATTCGTCCTTCCCCCTAAAGACAGTCTGTGTTTTATGCCCCCCCCAAGCTCCAAGCCCTGGGGCTAAAATGCCGGATGTGGCCTTGTTGACACTTGATCAACAATATTTTGAGCAGTACTGGTTTGAACGATATTGAGGCTTCTCTTGTTTAAAATGACAGGTGGAAGAGCAACAGTCACAGTTTCTTCTAAAAGGAAGAAGGGCTGGGGGAGTTTTCTTGGGAATATGGAAGCAACGTGGAATTAGCATCTTTTTTTCTAAGTATGCGCAACTCTATTCTATTTTTTTCCAAGAGAATCTTTGCTTGCTTGCTTTCCTCTCTATGTTTTGCCCTCTGTTTTCTTCTTTCTTTTTTGATTTTGGTTTTTATGTTTGGAAAGCAGAAATCATGTGTCATTCCTGTGGCTTGGTCTTGTACCAACATTCATTCTCTTGAGTCAGGCAGCACTTCCTAAAGCCCATTTGAATCATAATCTCTGACAATCCAGCTTTTCCTCGCTATGGGCCAGCATGCCCATAGCATCTAGATGCAGATAGCAAATCCTTGAGGCCTCCTTTCCCTTGTCATGGGGTGTCTGTTCCCATTAATTGATGGTAAAATGTGAAATTTGCTTGCTTTTGAGGACTTTCACCTTCCTACTGTCTAATTCTGTGCCACCTGCTCAGAAATGAGACCAGCGAGTGCAAACACACCTATAAATCCCAGAGCCTGGCCCTCTCTAACTTTTGCCACCATCACTCACGAAAGCTGAGCCCACCTTCCTTTATTGAACTCAGTCGGCTTTCAACCCTCATTGGACTTGGAGTATGAAGTACTTCACCTTCCATCCTGAGACGTTTCTGTGCTTACTCCTAATGCACTGCATGCCTCTTTCTTTCTATGGAAGACCATGCTCACTGCTCTACACTCTCATCCACCCTCTTCCAGTTTCAGAAACTGGAGGTGAAGGACTCCACATCCTCTAAATCCCAGGTGGATTAAAAGCCCCTGACCAGAGTTGCTTGTTAGAAACATATATTTTTCCTTTGTAGATAAGACAACCAAGGTGACCAAAGGGTAAATCCAGAGCCATGGAGAGGTGGCCAGGCCCAGATCATAATGGCTCTTGTTAGTGTTGATCAAAAACTTGAACTTCATTCTGAGCAGTTTTAAGAAGGCTATTGGCACTGTGTAACTCATGCCTTTGATCTTTCTTGTGGTGGGGAATGAACCAGGGTGAAAGCTAGGGAAGGGGTGTGTGTGTGTGTGTGTGTGTGTGTGTGTGTGTGTGTGTGTGTG
>LOJH01006339.1:14520-32599 GCA_001685095.1 Ellobius talpinus
TCAGGAGTAATGGAAGCCTAGTCTTAGGTTATTGGTCATAAAATCTTGCAGTGATCCATGTTACTCTTTGAGTCTCTAATTCTGAATAAAATATGATAAAAAACAAATGAATGGGTCAGCAGAGTCTTTTGAAACTACTCTTGGTCATAACCAAATTAGACAGACACAGACATAGCCAAGAATACCTTTCACTGGCAGCCTTAAATGGACTTTACAAATACATACATTATTTTCAGTAGGTCATCCTTTTTAAAAACTCAGGCATGTAAACGATCTTGCTGGTTCAGGCTTTGACCAAACCCAGCTAGTAAGAGGGAGTTGGCTGGTGGCCTACTGCTAGCGTGACTGGCCATCTGTCCTATTTTTCCCCTGATTGAGAAAGGTTCCTAGGATATGAGATTTTCAGTTTCAAAATCCAGACAGTCCCAGCAAACCAGGACAAGTGGCTCATCCCCCACCCCTTTCCAAGGGAAGCATTGCAACATGGACAGCAGAACCGGGTGGGGCCCAAAGAATGGAGACAGTTCGGCCTGGGGATTTGGCATGGGGTTGCCACCACAAAGCACAAAGGGAGTTTGGGAATAGGAAAAGCAGGAACATATCCCAAGCCCTTTCACATATCTTCTTGCTTCCAGATGAAATGCTTCTCCTGGAATAGGAGCCTGAAAACTCCATTCTGCTGCCCCAGACACTAGAGTCCTTGTTATCCTGTCCTTCTGAGGCCTTGTTTATACATTTCAGGTGAATGTCAGGTTGAGTGAACAAATCTTTTGGATCCTGTCAGAGTCTAGGACTTGGAGATCTTTAGCGGACATAGGAATATTTTAAACTGGGCCCTGGGTGATATAAAAATCAGTTTTTTATATAGTGTCTTTCTACGACTTTGAAAAGATTGGTTTTTTTGTAAGAGCATCAAAAAGCTGGCTCATCACCAGCATTCAACCATTCAAATCTTTTTTTCTAAGCTGACTGGAGCTCTCCACTATTCACAACTCTTCTGAGCAAATTACAATTTTGAAGTGTTCAAAAGTTCCCCTTTCCCACCCTTATCGCGACAATTTCTCTTGCAGAATGAACAGAATGTAACTAAACAGAAAGCACGTTGTAAGATGGTAGGCAAGGGAAACACTTGAAATAAAATGCTAATGAAAGGGACTTTTCTTCCCCTTGAGGCTTGGTATAAGCCTTCAACGACATTCAGAATGCAGGAAAAAGTACTGGAAAAAGGACTTTGAACATTTACTACAAAGAAATAATGATTATTTGAAAAAGTAGATATATCTATCCAAATTTGAAGGTTACACAATATGCTCATGCATTGGAGTATCGCAAGTATATCAAGATACTTGCGATACCCCAGTGCATGAGTACAATTTTTGAGGATGTATCAGTTAAACATCAGAAAAAGAAAAGTAAAAAAGTAAAATTAGAAAATACATCAGAGGGGGGCAGCATACTCATCTTGGAATCCCAGTTCATTGTTCTGGTGGCACCTGAAGCCTCCACAGTAGGAATAACTGGGGCAGTCAATTAGGAGCAGTTCAGTTCAGAGAAGGAAGGATGAAGAGAAAAGAAGAAAAGGCGCAGAAAAAGAAGACCACAGTGCCTCTGCCCACAATGCCTCTGGTAGCAAAGGGGTGGCAAGAGCTTCAGTGAGACATGAGTCTTTGGAAAGACTTTAGGGTACCACAATCCTTTAGGGTACCACAATGTTCTAAAATGAGTCTGTGGGTGACAATGAGACTTTTCGTTTATCTGTGTCCTTCCTTCTGAATCACTTTGTGTGGGACAGGCATTAGTCAGGGAAAACCTGCCTACAGTATATTCTTCCCTGGGCATAAAGGATACAGTGAGTGAAACCTTAAATAATAGCATCAGCATTTTACAAAAGTTTTCTAGTTCACATATAATTTAAAGAGGTCAAAAGTTTTAAGTAGTAGAGGAACACAGCTCACTTGGGTAATGTTTCATTTCGAAAATCTCAGCCAGATAGATGGGGAAAGCTCTCAAAATGATCCATCCTGTATTTTTATTTTCAGATTTTGGTCTAAAATTCTGAGAGATACATGCAGAGAAATGCCCACATACTACTCAATGCACAGCATGAAGAAGTCCTACAGCCAGCATCCCTATATCACCCGCACCCCAGTGGAGACAAGGGCTGTGCCAGCCTCCAGAATTCCCGCATGCCCTCTTCATCACCCTTACCAACAGTAGCTATGGACTAACAGCTTGGACCTGCTATGTCACTCACACACAAGAATTTTTTTGATCGTTTTGTTGTGCTGTGTTGTATTTATGGCACTGCCTCACACCATAGTCCTGGATTTCCTAGAACTCACTTTGTAGCCCAGGCCAACCCCAGACTTATTGCTCTTCTCTTGCCCTGGTATCTGGTGCTGGGCTTACAGGCCTGAGCTACTACACCCAGTTGAGACTTTTTCAAATTGTAATTTGGGGCATGAGTACTAAAAGAAAGCAAAGTCCTTATAATTTCTTTAAAGAGGTGGAGAGGAAAGACATTTTGCAATGGTTTATTTTCTGGGACTGCTCTGAATTAAAGCTATTAAGCTAGAAGTTTCCAAACTGGGCTCTTGCTGGCGTATGATTTGGGGGTGACTAGTCTCTAATGCCTGGGATTACAGCCAGGTTGTCATGTGTTACAACCTGCTCTTCTCAGCACCTCTATCAAAGGCAGCCACCAAGCTTGCTTTATCTGCCTTATCAAAGCCTCTGTCAGATCTTTCAAAGCCAGATGGCTGGAAGCACGGAGCACAGGACAACAAAATGGCCGATGGTGGCCCAAATGTATTGGCCTTTTCAAAAGCAAGGCCAGGTCCAGCCACTGAAATAGCGTATCTGCTGTGGACATTTTTCTGCAACTTCCAAATGAGATTATGATTGATGAATTTCACATCCTCACAGGTCTCGTCATATTTCTCGATGTGCTTTCTGCTCCTTTTTTTTTCTTACTGCAGGAGGCAAACAGCACAGAGGCAGGAATAAAGCAATGGAACATACATCGTAATGTGTCTGGAGCAGCATCAGAAAAGGACTTATTTGTTCTCCTGGGCTGTGGAGTGCTGAGTGACGGAATGCTCGCCAAGCTGTCAGTTTTATGAAACAAATTCCCTAACCTCCTTGGCCCAGAGCTTTGCTCAGTCTGAGATGGAAAAGAAATAACTTTTAATAGAAAACTCATTGCTAAAATCTAAGATAAGATTTCAGAGTTACTTCCCTCCTAAGAGTAAAATGAAATATTGAAGCAAGCATTTGATGGAAGAGAAGAGGACAAGCTATTAGGGAACCTTATTTTTTCAGTTCTTGGTTAACACACTGTTAATAAAAATATTTAGACTTTTGTGATGCATAATGCATTTTTATTCCTAGTGAGCTGGCCTGTTTGTATACACAGATGTTTCCTGTGCTCTTTCTATCATAGCTGCTATTTGTTCTGAAACAATTATTTCGAGCAGGAAACAGAAGCTTATGTTAAGAACTTAGGCAACTCACAGACTCTTTTGGTCTGAGTAAGAATATTTTCATTTCTAGGTATAATTCTTAAGGAACTGGGGTGGGCAATCTCCTTTTATTCAAGAGTGTGGAAAACATTTTAATAAAAAGCAAATGCAAGGAATGCGGTGTATGGAGACACTAGACAGTTCTTCCCTTGCCGTCGAGATTAAACCTGACTGATTCATCCAGGCTAGTTCATTGCTGAAGGGCTGCGTGGCCTTTCTGTCTCCTTTCTCACTTTGTCAAAGCCCCTGTGAGTAATGTCTGCCCTTTCACGCAAACCCTCAGCGTGTTCAACTGGGTTCCGAGTCTTTCCACAGCATTGATCTCCAACGGTTTCCATTCCAGCACCAAGAACGCCGGGGCAACATGGCTTCACCAGCACAGCCCTGCTCCTTTGCTACCCTACTGAGGCTGTGGGAGGAAATTAAAATGAAATGCACAGGCCGCGGGCTACGGAAGGAAAATGGGGATTTACACATCAGCACTTCAAAAACAATGAGGTGACCCTCTCTTAGTTGAAAAATGACAGAATTCCCTAATAAAAAGCCAGGCTCAGGATTCAGTCCCTCATGTCTCCTCCTGCGGTGACCCTTGTGAAGGAATTCTGAAATGATCAGGCAGCGTGTTCAAATAAGATATCATTAAGTATGATTACACAAGCGGCACATCACCCCATGTGGCTGACTTGCCAATGGCTACCTTAATACCAGGAAAGGAAAGGAAGGAGCACAAGGAAGTCTCCTTTTCTATTTCATTACAAATCTGTTCTCTTTAATCTCTTGGTAATCTTTTATGATCATAAAATTAATATATACATTTTACAAATTAAATATAGAAAGATGACAGGAGAAGAATATCATTCATAGTTCTGCCACCCAAAGATTGTCTCAGTCAAATTTTTGCTTTGTGTCCTTGGAGACTTTTTCATATATATATATGAAACCTTCTCCAAGAGTTTGAAAAGTATATTGTACAGTGCAAAGTCTCCTTGTAATTACATTGATGAACTTCAAACCTCAGCTAACACACATTTTCCTAATCATCAGTATGAAGAATGGAGCGGAATCTGGTCTATTGCCATTCCTGTGTGGCCAAAATATTGAGCACATGTATTCCCCCTCTTCTATTGCCAACACCTCAATGTTGTTGACTGTCAAATCCCTCAGCACCTAGAACAGCGCCTGGCACCTCACAGTTTTCTTAGGAAATACAGCTGAATTAGTGAATGGATAACGAGCTGATCCTCACATAACAACCAGGATGCTCTCACTGTATCCTGAGGCCGACCTCTCCTCAGCACCCTTCGCGACTGCTCCGTAGTAGTCAGACTGAGCTGTAGCTGTCCCTTGACCGACTGGGTCTGCTCCCTCATGATTTCCATGTCAGAAAGTAGCCGAGGGAGGCAAGGCCCAGTCTTTGGAGCTGGACGTATCCAATTCTCCGACTGGTACCTTTCTCTGGGCCTCAATGATGTTTAGGTACAAAAGGCGCTGGTGATGCCTGTCTGGCAGGAAGACTATCAAGTATGCAAAAAGCCTGATTTACAGGAGGGATCCAACATCTGAAGCGACTCGTATTCTGCCTCCTTTCTAACGACAGAATAGAGTGCTGGAGGTCCTGGAGCATTGCCTTCCTATTTATGTGCCCGCTCATTTCATCTGACAGACATGCGAAGTTGTCTGGTGACTGAATTTGTGTCTCCACATCAAATACATCAGAGAAATAGCAAAGGACTCAGGGGCTTTACTAATAATAATGCTTATTGGCCTTCTGCTGTGCGTGCACATACTTCTTCCACAGCAAGGTATCAGCTCTGTGGTCTGTAGGTAGTTGTCTCGGCAGTGAGTCAATGACCCTTCTACCGTGGTGTCCTAAGTCTGGAACCCACAGTGCCCATTTCTAAACAATTATTCAATTCATACTGGCTCAATAGGTACATGAATGAATGAATGAAACATATCACATTATGCATATGTTTCTGTGGTATCAAATACCCATATGGACTTCATGGGATTTCCAAAATAAAAAGAAAACACAAAGCAACCAAATCTTGGAATTATATCTTGAGCACTTGACTCCATAATACAAGCCTGTGACACAGAGACACAGACTTATTGGTTCTGCCAAGTGCTGGCCTAAGGGCAAAATGACAATTCCTCTTTGTTTCGATTATTAACTCCATGGATTCACTGGCTAGCATATAAATGTCTTTTGAGAAAGAGGTGGCAATGCGTGTGTAGTAGTTTCCTGTCTGCACTTTTAGCTTGAGTTATATTCATGCTGGCATCTCTTTCACACAAAATCTGATGAGCTGGCATTGATTTTTGACAGCATCTCAAATCTTGTGAAGTCAGAGTTAGGGGCTAGCATTATTTTTTAGTTTCATCGCAGATAGTGGCAGGACAACCTGGATAATAAAGAGAGTCCTTAAAATATGTTTTCTTAGAGTTCTTCCAGAATAATATTTAAGAAACATAAAATAACAGTAAAGGAAAGAACTGACCTTCTCAGAGCAAAGGCCTCTTCATATTACCAGATTTTCTGAGACTGGCCACAAATAAAGACACCATTGCTGAGATAGGTTTCCATGTCTAATTCACACTGGCAGTGATTGCCGGTTAGGTGTCAAAGCATATTTTGTCCATCTCCCCTGACACTCAGTTAGACTACATTTCCCAACCTCCCATGCAGTTGCATGTATAGCATGTGCCTGAATTCTGACCAAAGAATGGAAAGAGAATAATATGTGCACCTCTGTTCAATCATTACTGCTTCCTAGGTTTTCTTCCAAGCTCTTTCCTAATCTTCTGGATGTCAAAGATGGAAAAAAATTCTCATGGACATCTTGGAAGCTACTTTAAAGGCACTAGTGCCTTCTCTGCCTAGGGACTGTCATTTCATGATGTAACTGCCTAATGAGCAGTGCCCACCCTGGACCATTGCTAAGCATGAAATTAACTTCCATTAATGAGCCGTTACAAGTTGGGATCCATTTGTGAGATGGCTTGCCCCATCTTAACTAAGTCTTTATTGGGTTTTGTTTTAAAATGGCTGTCAGTTTTTAAAATGGGTTTTGTTTTAAAATCCTGTCAAATTAGGAATTGTACGTATCCATGTATCAAGAATTGTTATGGCAGTAATAATCATTTCATAACTTCTGCAAAGTTACTCTCCTTCTTTTTATAGCTGTAGATACAACTCCAAGTTGGAAAGCCCTGAGTATTGCCCACCACAGCTGGCACAAAGAAGTGGAGCTGAAAGGCTCTTTGATGAGACTTTCTAACAATGGCCTAAAAAATGAGACTTTTCTAACAAAGGAAAGCAGTTTGTCACATTCCCGTGGCACACAGCTAGTAAATGGTGGTGGCTACTGTTGAATCTTCTGCTTGGCTTCAGAATAAAGTTGCCCCTGAGAACCAATAATGAAAGACATTTGTAAATGAGTGGGGAGCCCTTCTTCCTTCCTCATTTCTTTCATCACTCCATCCTTTCTTTCTTTCCTTCCTTGGCATGGGGGTATCATGTAGCCCAGTATGTCCTTGAACTCACTATATAACCAAGGCTGACTTTGAATTCCTAATCCTCCTGCCTCCACCTCCCAAATGATGGTATTGGTGGTGTATGATATCATGCCCAGCTGTTGTCTTTCATTCTATTGAAGTAGAGTCTCACTACGTTTTCCAGGTAAGCCTGGAACTCAATGTTCATTCTGCCTTAGCCAGCTAAGAACTGCAACTACAGACTCCTACTGGCAATAGCCTGTAGGACAGAGAGAGGGAGAGGAGGAGACTGCCTAGGCTTAGCTGTCACTGCAAAATTCCTGTTGAAGCTGAAACTGAGAGTTGCAGGATAGTCACTCCTCAGAAGAAGACATAAGCCTGATGTGTCGGGATAGATTTTACGGTTAGTAGGTGGCTCCAGGCAGATGTTTATGCACCCAGCTGTGTGTGCTCTGAGATGTCCCTGCCCATGAGAGTTATTCCAGGAACTGTAATGATGGTAATAATGATGGCAGTAGTCATGGTTGCAGGGAGAAGAAGATGATTACCCAGACAGTGCTGTGACAGCTCACAGTGGACCCTGGGAGGAGCATGGATTGCCTCTGCTGTGCTAAGTGTGCGTGTGTGTGTGTGCATGTGTGTGTGTGATGTGCAAGGCTGTATTAGGAATGTTCTATGTTGTGTGTATGTAGTTTATACAGTGCCATATGTGCCCATTGGAGGTGTACTGCAGTGGTAGAATGGAGATTGAGTGTATGTGACATTTCAGCTAGTGTGGAACATGGGGTAGACTGTCTGTGGAAGGAGTGATGTGTGAATGTGTTATGGTTTTAAAGGAAAATAGAGTAAATCTATACTCCTTTTGTACCTACCAAATACTTGTTCATTTTAAAGATTTTTCTTCTGCTTTTACTATTGCCTATGGCAAAAATAAAATGCCAGGTTCACCCAAGAGAACCCTTTTAGCTAGGCTCTCCCTCAGAAAGCCAAGATCTAGTAAAGGGCTTAATGTTCCATTGGTCACAGAGAGAAGGAGTCAGAGTATCTTCCAGAATAGCCTGATTTTACCTGCTAATTTTTTAGCTTATTATTCCACTGTATTTTCTTATTGAGATGTATACATATAACACGGTAGAGTTTGGTGGTAATCTAATGCAGGCCCTTGCACATTCAAGACAAATACTCTATCACTTGGTAAGAACTGATGGCTTGTAAGGGCATGTGTTTTCACTCATCTCATCACCTCCAGATCAAAACAGAGTCTAGTTCCAGACGTCCCCAAGTTTTCCTGATCCCTACTCAAACCAAGATCTTCTGAAATCAAACATTATTCTGACTTCTGTCTCCCTGAATTAGTTTCGTCTCTTCTCTATTTTCACATAATTGGAATCATGAAGTACGCAACCTTATGTACTGGCTGTTTTCATTTAGATAATGCATGTGAGATTCATCCATATTGTTGCTAGTGTTCATAGTTTCTTCCTCTTTATTACTGTGTAGTGTTTGATTGTATGGGTGTATCACAGTTTGTTTATCTAGTCTCCTGCTGATGGACATCTGGGTGGTTTCCAGTTTGGGGCAATTGGAAATAAAACTGCTATGAATATTCTCAAACATGTCTTTTGGTGGCCATATGCAGAGCTGTCTTAATGTTGCCTGTGATAGCATTTGACAAAGATAGAGCTTGCAAAAAGTAACCCCTTGCCAAAACTCAAACAGCAACAACAACAAAACCCCTGAATACCCCAGCAGGGTTAAAAAAGGAAACAGTTGATTGTCTGAGGCCTCTCTTGAAACTGACTGCTTCTCTCCCTTGGGAGACAAGGACATTGCACAGGAAAAGATGACAGCCTCTTTGGGAACAGAGCTCTGCTGCAAAACAGACATCATATGAAAGGGTTTCAGTATTTATGGAGCCACTACATACGGGGATTAATTACTCCCTGGGTGTGCATTGGGGTCTTTGAAAGAGCCACTGTGGTTGCTTCAGATTCATTGAATTGTGAATTTGGGTGCTGAAGTCAAGATTTGCTTATTGGATGCTGGGTGCTCTTTCAGCTCTGCTCCAAGACTTCAGGACTGGCCCAAAGGAACGTTTGATCCATGCATAGGACAAGCAAGATCCTGGTAGCTTATGACCCTCATCCAGCCTTGCAATGGAATTGTAAACCCCAACTTCCTACTCCTTGGAGAAGAGAAAACTCGGAATAATTTCCAGTGGCCTAGAGCATCGTTGCCTATAGCAGTTCGCTACTGATTGACACATCCTGGCTAGGCCACCTTCCTTTTCCTGGCTTGGGTCCCCACTCTTCCATAGGTACTTCTCGACAGTCTTGTGTGCACTACATACACTTGGATCTTAGTGTCAGCGTTGACTTTGGGGGATCCCTCCCAAGTGCAACTATGCACCATCTTCAGGGAGAAATGTCCTCTAGTATGACACATATATTCATATGGTTTGAGAAGTTTGAAAATTCCATAGTGTCCTTCGCATCATCGGCTCTGGGGCTTAAGACACCACCAGGTGTCTTGGCTGTGGAGAAGTTTGTGATTAGTGGCCAGCCCAGGGGAGGCCAGGAATAAATAGTATTTAATTTTCAAGATGCAATGAAGGCAGGCAGGTTTGGTCCCAGTGCTCCTTGTCACTGTCACTACCAATACTGTGCACAGTGGATACATGACCACAGAAAAGTGTAAGGAAATGGAATCACTTAAGACATGGGGATTAGAAAGGGTGAGGAGGAGTGGGGGTTGGGCATGGCCATTGCTACTTGAGAGGGTTTAAAACCTAACAAAAATGACTTATAAATTACAGATTGAAAGGGAAAGGACAAAACTTCTATCTCTTCCACGACAAGTATTTCCTTAGAAAAAGAAAATGAATGTCACCAAGTAAACAGTTCTAATTTGAAGGCAGAAATCTTTGTCCCTCTTCATCCCTTCCCTCCTTTCAGTTCTTTCTTGCCTTCCTCTCTTCTTTCCTGCCTCCCTGCCTTCTGTCCTTCTCTTGTTTTTTTGAGACGGGTTCGAATATAACCCAGAATGGCTTGTAACTCACATTGTGCTATGTAGCCAGGGCTGCCCTCAAATTCCTAATATTTCCTTTCTCTGCTCCCCAAGTTCTGGGATTACACGAATGTACCACCATACCCAGGTAAAGGGCAAAAGACTCTAGAATGATTGTTTTTGCTTTCATTTTTCCAAAATGTAGCTATAATGTAGATACTGACATTTTGAGGAGAAAGATCATACTACACAAAGCAGTTTGTCTGGTTTCTTTTACATCTTTCCTTGGAGTATGATTTCTTTCACATAATTTAAGAAAGGGAGCAGAGGAGGAAGGGAGGGCTCGGGGAAAAGGGATAGAATCAGCCACAACATCTCAATGATTAGAGTCCAAGTTCACGGCTCTGCAAGGATAAACACACGGACCTATCTCAGTGTGGGACTGGGGCAGGGGAGGCCTACAGCATCTGGAGACTGCAAGATGTCGAACTGCAGATTTGGAGTTTGTTTTATACACACTCGGGGCACCTCTAGATCAAGAAGGCTATGGCAGATGGGTCGAAGGGCAAAGATAAACTCAGGCTGTATAGAATGTTCACGGGTGGCAGCAAGAATATGCGCTTGTGATATTTGAAGGGCTCTCATTTGCCTGGCATTCCTCTTCACCTGGGGCAAATTTGGAAGCACACAAGCTGTTTAAGTTACATTCTATTACCCTTTCCCCAGCCGCTGTACCTGCCTGGTCTGATCCAGCACAACACCACACACAAGTTCTAATTGTTTTTGCTGTTTCACCGGCTGCAGAATTAGAAGCATCCGCTGTCTGGTAAAAGTGGTTCACAGGAGTTCCTGACTCTGCTATGCTGCTAATAGATTCCTGAATGGCAGTGCAGGGGTGCCTGAAGGTGACATTTGAGCAGAAGAACAATGGCGATCGCTCACTGGTGATTCTGTGCATGAGTCATCCTTTTCCCCAACATTAACACGTGTGAGGGAGTACTCACAGATTATAGGTGCTGGGGGAAATGAATGAGGCACTGAGATGCTCATCTGCAAGCAAGTAAGTGCTTTTATTGGGCTTTATCTCTTTCGCTTCCTCTTCCTGGGCCAGTATACCATTCTGCCACTTACTTTTCTTATCTCCACTCTCTTCCCTAAGCTTCCACTACAGCAACTTTTTTTTTCCAGGCCTGCTGCCCAATGAACTGGCAGGGCACATTAGATAATCTCCTTTCACAGTCCATCCTCCTCTCCACCTCCAGGCCACCATGTAGAGTTTGCTATTCCCGTGTTGCACTGTGCAGTGCATCTCTTGCTTGGTCTTCTCGTGAACCTCTCCCTTGCTCTTCTTTATATCTTATTCTCTTCCCTTACTACTCTATATTATTACTTTATATTATTATATAACGCTATTGTCTTCACAGACTGCACAGGAAGTGCAAGCACACTGGTTTATAAGGAAATCAATGAACCTTTAGGTTCCCCCCAGGACAAAAAGGAAATGGAGTCAAGTGATAAAGACCTAGACATTGTCAAGTTCGCCATATGGGCATTGTTCTTGCCAGTAATTATTTATGTAGAGCTGTGAGTAGCTCTCTCACTGGCTGTCTCCTCTTCTTTGTAAAAGTGCAGTTTTGCTTAAAACACTTCTTTCTTTTAGCTTCACAAAATGGTGATCATAATCACGTCTGAGCCAAGCCTATTGCTTATGCGCATTCGTGTTTCATTTGAAACCTGTCTACAGCAATTCCTGCAAAGTCTCCTATTCACTCAGAGTTACCCTACCTTTGGGTGCCCTAGGATCCTAGAAGAAGAAAAAAGAATAAATCAACATAAATGATGTAATAAAATCTTCTTAAATAGCAACCAGGTAGTAAATTAACATATACGTGACCTTTGAAATGAACATGCACAAGGAAGGTGAATCCAGCAAGTAGCTGGCTGAGTGCCTGCCCTTTACTAATACGCTGAGAAATAGAGCTGCTAGAAAGATAGTTAAAATCCGACTTTTATAAACAGACACACACACACACACACACACTAGTTCCTTCACTTGACAAACTCTTAATTTCATTGGGATTGACAACATTGCCTTCATTAAGCATGCATTTAATAAATGAGATTAAACAACTATCCTGCTCAGTTTAATCTAATTCAGTCTGACAGAAAAGCAGGTATATAGAGTAATATAGTTCCAGAGGAGGTAAGAATGCTTTTCTTGGGGTCAAGTGACATCACTTCCTGGATCAGAGTTACAACAAGTATCTCTTTTGTTGCTTCTGTATTTGTTTCATTTTATTTATTGAAGTATAAAGTCAGTAAAATGAACTAGTCAAGCACACAGGTTAATAAATTTTTGCATATCTATCTATATTTGTAATGTATCCTCCAAATCAAAATATACAACATTCCAGCCTGCCAAAATGCAAAAGTTCGCTTCCTAATCAATGCAGCTCCACCACCCCATCCTCAAGGTAGCCACTAGATTGACTTCTAATAGAAAAGATCAATTTTGGCTGGGCTTGATTTTCATGTAAACTGCAAATAATATTTTCTTCTTTGGTTTATTTCACTCGGGATAATGCATTCCAGACTTATCCACAGCATTGAGTATATCATGAATTCATTCTCAGTCATTGCTTCCTGTTACACGACATGGTGCTTCCTGTTATATGACATGGTACTTACCAGTGGGGAACTTGATTCTTTCTGGCTGTGGTTGGCTCTTGCCTCCACGTTTCGTTCTTTTTTATCAGTTTGTTCCTTGACGAGTTCATACATGTATACAATACATTCTGGTCATATGGTTCCCTCTACCCTTTTCCATCCGCTTTACACTTTCTACACAGTCTAAAGACAGACACTTAGAAATGAGCAAGCATGATAGGACTGTGAATCAACTTGCTCCATGCTAGTGGGAAACCCCACTCGCCACGCATCAACGTGTGCTCTAGGCCTGGAGTGGTGCAACTCTTTCGGTTTCTTTTTCCTAAGATTCCAGTTCAGCCCCAGGATATGTTGTCACATATCTAGCCGAAGTGTTGGGGCACCACACACTTCAGTGTGTCATTTCCTTTGGCCCTGACGGGGGGGGGGAAGATAGGTGAGCTTCAGGAACAGATGGCATCTAGAAAGGAAGGAAGAGGAGCAGTTTCTCATCTGGAATGCTCAGGTATCTGACACTGTGCCTGCCTTTGAGCAGACCCAAGGACACAGCTTTGTTTTGGTTATTTTTACTGACTGTTCTGACACTTCCTGTTTTCGGAATCCTGGAAATAATTTCTTCTTGCATTTTCATAAGAAGACAAACTGTCCACGTGGTAGAGCTAGGGTAGGCAGTGGGCATTTGGCAGAAGTGGGCACAAAGGGTGCCGCTTTCTTCTAACTATCAGATGAGGACAGCAGCTAAAAGCACACACAATATGTCAGCTCTATGAGCTCCCAGGATGGGAAGGCCAGGTATGCAAGTTGGATCTGGTGTTATGATACTGTAAGAAGGTGAACTGTTTAACTGTGCCCTTTTGCCTAGTCAAATACTGGTTCAAATATTGACCAGCCCCAGATCCTTCCATGGGAAGCCCCTCATCCTAAGGCAAAGCAAGATGGCTGATTGCCTTAGGAAGAGGAAACCATTTTCATGCGCTTATTTATGCATTCAGTAGACAGATTCTACTGTGCTTCTACTACAGGCCATGCACTTTGCCGGTTCTGGAGGCTAGAGTGGTACCTGGCAAGGGCACAATGATTCCTGTCTCCCTTCTAGAATATTTTCTCTGGAGAGAAAAGGGTGGGGCCAAAGAAGTCATTGTAATATACCATAATACTTTCCTAAATAGGGATAATAAGGCAAGAAAGGCTTTAATTGAAAAAAAATTTAAAAAAACAGGGGCTGTGGACATAGTAACCAACAACCAGTTCTTTGTCTGCTAAGCATAGCCACAGAATTCTAGAGCTGAGAGCAAAGCAACTCACAGTAAACTCAGGTGTTCTCATAGTGACTGTGCAAAAAGAGGGTCGGAAGAGAAGGAAGTGCACAGATGTAGGCCTGCGGATATAATCCCTTTGTGCTGCTTAGGTTCCAGGCAGGCGGCAGTGTTTCTTTTCCTGCCTTGAGAGTCCCAGTTGGGTGGTGCAAACAGTGAGTGTGTAGTGAACAGGAGTCTTTGGCATTGTCCATGACAGTACATTCAGATTGACAAGCATGCCCTGGCCAGCCTTCCCCATATTTTCAGGTCATAGAGATAAAGTGGATAGGGGCAAGGATGGTTTACTGGAGATAATAATTCAGTATGTTTGTAAACAGGGCTCCCGGGTTGAAAAGCTAGTGCCAGATTTTCTACATTGTGTTACAACAGAACAACATGTACTTCTAGACATCTTAAACTAATGGAGATGTACTCTTGCTTAAGAGGCCCAGTTATTGTTGGTTAAAAAGAAACATTTTAATGCTCCTGAAAAATATGGCAGCTGTTATTAAAGGCTACAAGGCCAAGCTAATACAAGCTAGCAGATATACACACACATGGGGGGGAGGGGGAGAGGGATGGGAGAGGGAGGAGGAGAGGGAAAAATATAGGAAGATAGAAGAGAGGGAGAAGGAGAGGGAAGGAGACAGGAAGAATTAGACAGTCAGACACAAACAGAGAATAACTTTTGAATAGTTTACTTTTCATTCAGTAATTATACAACAAAAAGATAAACCCCTTGCCTGGATGGGAAGAGCCAGATCTTTAGTACAGCACCAGAGACACAGCCAAGCGGGGCAAGTCCTGAACCTCAGCTCCTCTTTCTAGTCTTCTTCAGCCCAGAGGGACTACTAATGATGTTTCCCTGAAAACGATGTGTCCTTCTATTGAGGTCTGTTGAAAACATAAGGATAGGGATGGGTGGTTTTGTTTTTTGTTATTTTTTTCCGACTTGGGTGTTTCTGTTGTTTTGATTAAGTATTAGAAATGGTGCAGATATATTGAGCCAATTTCTTCTTTCTCTACCATGACCACCATGCAAGGAAAACAAGAGAGATCCTACCAAACCCCTTTTTCCCTTTGACTGGGTGTTGTCTGGGAAAGCAGTGTCCCAGTCACCTTCTCTGAATGCTGACCTTTCCGGGTTTCCAGCTCTCATGCAATTCTTCCCAGCCTATCTGTGACAGGTGGAGGAGGAAGCTCACCAGCCTCCCCTGGATGACCTCCCAGCTTTCCTCTGCAAAGAAGCAATAATGGAGGCTCATCCATGAGGAACTAAGTGCCTCTTCCCTTTACAGTTTCGTGATGCCTTTTTTGTAGCTGCTTGGCCTGATTTATGATTTTTTTGCCATCTGGTTTATTTCTCTTGTTGTTTTGTATTGTTTTAAATCTGCTCGAGGCCATCTTTGACTGAGTCTTTTTTTTAATACAAATTACAAAAGAAAATCCTGAGAGTGTCATCTTAAGGTTAGGGATGAAAGAGAAGTTTAAATAGGACTCTGATCGTCCCTGTGAAGTCCAGTAGCTAAAAATAACGCTCCTTTGACTTCGTTGATTATGCAATAGAGCACAGTCTCACATGCAAGTGCGGTGGAATGTAGCAGCTGTTGGGAGAATTCCTGCCTGGGCTTTCTTCAAGGGAGTTCTAGTAGTTCTGCAAATCATTGAGTTCCTTCAGGTAGTGATTGAGCACCCACTGGGTGCAAGGAATGCTGCTAGCTGCTTTGTGATGCTGGCGCGTTTTAGCCAGGCCAAGATGTTGTTTTCACTTGGTCTGGGTTCAGTTTTTATCCCATGTCACTGTATCTAACAGCAAAATGAGGCAAGAATGAAGCAGGGCAAACGTCCTTCCTTCTAGAGGAAGAAAGAGTAGAATCATTTGAAGGAGAAGGGACTCCTTGGTACTGGGTGTTGTCTGTGTTCTGGGAAGTCATGAAATGTCAGTGATCTGGATAACTATGTTTAAACCATATTCTTATTAAAACCAGCAGGCCTGGCTTTACCAGACAAAGAAATTGTGAAACAGTTTTGGAAATACATTTACAAGAGTGGAATTCATAAATGGAACTGTAGAGCCATCGGTTGCACTGGTTAGATACAAGGCTGGATGAGCAGAAGGGAATTTTACAAGTATGGATTCAAGGCTCTAAAAATGAACTTGCCTAATTGGTAGTCATGATGTAGAGCATCTTTCTGGAAGGCAAACAAATCTCATATCTAAAAATATTTCTCTTGGATGTAACAGCAAATGGAGCGTCAAACAATGCTTATAAAACATCTCAGCTAAAGACATTGCAAGGGAGTTAAGGACCGTAGGTTAGTAGCTAGTACTTGATGAGCTGCTCCCCACAATTTGGAAACCTTGTCAAGAGATTCCTAAATTCATCTAACCTAAGAATCACCTTTGGAGAGTTTTGGCCCTGCTTATCCCTGAACCCATTCTGTATGGGCTAGGGTCTACTTTTGCACTGCTGTGATGACAATGCCTGTCCTGTCTAGGTTTTTGCTTGTTTTGTCAACTTGACACAAGGTCGACTTATCTTGGAAGAGAGAAAATGAAGATTGGTCTATAGGCAAGCCTGTAAGGTATTTTCTTGATTAATGATTGATGTGGAAGGGTCCAGCCCACTGTGGACAGAACCACTCCAGGGCAGCTGGTCCTGGTGATACAAGAAGCAGGCTGAGCAAGTCATGGAGAGCAGGACAGTAAGCAGCCCCTCTCCAGTAGCCTCTGCCTTGGTTCCTGCCTCCAAACTCCTACCTTGAGTTCCTGCCCTGGCTTCTTCTATCCATGATGGACTGTAAGCAGTATGGCAGGATAAAACTGTCTTTGTAACAATAGAACCCTAACTCTGATGGTGCCTGACAGATATAACTTAAAGGAGTGAAGAGTTGTTTGGGTTCATGGTTTCAGCCCTTCGTGGAAAAGAAGACATGGTGGAATTTGTGGCGGCGGGAACCTGTGGCAGACTCCTGGCGCCACGGTAGAGCACAAAGCATAGATGTCATTGGAACAAGGAACAGGCCTATAACTTTAAAATGCTCTTCTAGTATCCTGCTAGCTAAGGGGTCTTCTCACCACTGAAAGGAGCCACAGTTTCCTGACATAGTGTCATCAGCTGGTTGAACAAACATTCAAAACACAATGCCATGGAATACATTTCAGAGTCAAATTATTGACACCATTCGACTGATTGGGTCAGACTTTTGAGTGTCAGATGGAGAATCTGTGTGTCCAGAGAGCACTCCAGGGTACTTTAGGTTAGAGAAGTGCTTCCCTGGTCCATTTATCTGTGGAAGATCCTATCTGTATCAACCTAGGCAGTTTTGTCTGCAAGACAGAAGAGAATAAAATAACAAATCTTAGGATACGACATTGACTAGATTGTCCATGTGTTCATTAGCTCAAGACCAATGTTAAACCCCAATCAACTATATAATTCCTTCAAAGGGCTGCAAATAGAGTCACACACAATGATTCTCGGAATTATCTGTGCTCACTATTATTGTACTGAGTTCTTAAGACATGCCCCTCCTCCTGGGTTGGGGAGCCAGAGGCACAAATAAGTTTTTGGATCCCCTAGTTTTCAAGATGGTTGGAAAGGTGAATTGTGATAAGTGAATAAAAAGTGGAACCTTAGTGGGCAAACAAAAATTCAATAACACTCCACTGTAATCCATATGCATTGTGATATTTTGCAGCCTCCCACTGACCTTCCAAGCATCTTTTTACCCATTATAAAATTTATTTTATTTTTAAAGTGCCCATTTTACATATGACCCAAATGATAAATAATACAATATTTTCTTATGTTTTTTGGGGTTTTTGTGTGTGTTTTTTCCCAGTTACTTTCTTTCTTTATTTCTTTTTATTGATTTTATTGAGCTATACATTTTTCTCTGCTCCCCTCCCTACCTCTCCCATCCCCTTTAATGCTCTCCCATGGTCCCCATGCCCCCAATTTACTCGGGAGATCTTGTCTTTTTCTACTTCCCATGTGGATTCGATCCATATGTCTCTCTTAGTGTCCTCACTGTTGTCTAGGTTCTCTGGGATTGTGGTTTATAGGCTGGTTTTCTTTGTTTTAT
>LOJH01006340.1:22807-49183 GCA_001685095.1 Ellobius talpinus
AGAGAGAGAGAGAGAGAGAGAACTCAGTGAAGATTAGCTGCTATAACTTACAGCAACAATTCAAAGGTTCACAGAGCCCTGTAGGCAGTGCCTGGTTTCCTTGTCTTTACATACATGAAACCTTGTACAATTCCCAGGATGCAATAATCAAACCTTAGCTTTAAAAGTTGTGAAATGACAGAAAAGACAGAAAGAGGAAAGCAGAGAGGAGGAGATGAGAAGAAGTTTATTGCACAAGGCAGTAAGAAATGGAAAAATAATTATAATCCTAAAATGAGCTGTAAGGCGGAAGCCTTTACTTACCCGACACATGCTTCCTCGTTCATTTATTCAGTCTAAAGACACAGAGTGAAGAACCAGGCTGAGGTAGTGCTGAGGAAGCAGAGCCAATCTCCAGAATCCCATTATTCACAGTAGAGGAGGACGTTCATGCAGGAGGCAGGGCAGGGTGACTGAACATAAAATCGTCTTGTTTGGTTTTCAGTGTAACATAACTCTAACATAAGGTGCAGTGGGTAGTGAGTCAGATCTAAGTCTAGAAGGAAGAGCTTCCTTGATCGTCCAGCATCACACAATCAAAGCAATCATGGGTGCGTAGGTGACAGGCTAACCCTGCGCTTTCCCTTGTCTCCTTTGCTCTAGTTTGTATGTCCTGTCTAGATCACATTATTGATCGTTTGCCTCTGCTCCTGTGTCTGTTGGAGCCTAGCTTGCCTGAGGATTGCACCTGCCTTGTTCCTTTCAGACTCCTCAGTAGAATATTTCAGGGTCCGTGTTCTCCCACAGGTAGCTACAGGCAAATGTGATTGTTAAAGACTTGAAATTGATACTTCACTGAAATTATAAAACACACACACCAGACTCTAAAGACCTCTAGGGAAAAAAATCTTATTAATGATCTCATATTGCTTATAGTTGATAGTATTAATAGCTTGAGTTAAATAAAATATATTACTGAAGTTAGTTTTACCTGATTTTTCATTGTGGCTATTCTGACTTAAATTGCACGTGGGAGTCATATTTGTAGCTTACAGAATGTTTCTGTTAGACAGTAAAGTTGTTTGATATATTTTTGCTAAATGAATGAATGGGCAACCAATAATGCCCACAGGGTTCTAGAAAAGCTAAGAGCACCTTGTTCTGTATATCATGAGCCTAAAGTCACATTTCCTTGCTAATCGGAACATCCCTAAGTGTTCCTATATATGCTATAGTCCATGTTCCTGGAGATAAACCAACAGTAAGATTTTATAAAGCGTCTTTTCTCAAAAATGTCCACTCCCCCCCAAAACTATGAGGAGAAAGAAGTAAAAAAAAAAGTAGCAACCAAGTGTGGAAAAGCAACGAAGATTATGTTCTTATTACAAGATGAAAGCTTCTTGATAGAGTACATCCAAGCAGGCCAAAGCGAAAGGGTATGGAGAACGTGCATTATATTAAACCATGAGTTATTTTATGGAGGCCTGAGACTGTGGGGAGGAAATGAGAGGGAAAATTACAGAGGCAATAGAAGAAAACGGAACTTTATAGCATTTGGAGATAATCTGAGAAGAAAAATGCTGGAAGTAATGCTTTTGATGAAAAGAAAAAAGGCCCAAGGAGCCAATAACTCTATAAGCTGTATGAATTCACACCAACCATATGGAGGAAGAAAAAAATTAGAAGAGAAGAGGGAGGGAAGACACATCCCACAAGTCAGGAACTCATTCCAAAATGGGAACTGTGGTGATGTCTAGATTGTGAGATTGTAGCTCTCTGTGGTTTTCTCCATGTTCCCAAAATTCCTCTAACAGAATTCCATTTCGTAATCAGACTCGAAGTGCAATAAATTAGCGAAGGGATGGTTGGGATAATGATGGACTGGCAAGCCAGAAAGAGAATGGAGAATCCGGAGTCAAAAACCATCAGGTGGCTAAGCAGCCTGACACACAGGAAACTGAGATCAAATAGCCAGAAGAATGATGGAGTGGGTACCAGCAGGGAGTGGGCCAATGAAAGACCACAGGCAAGAAATCAGGACCCAACGTTCAGAGCTTGAGGTGACAGAACTAAGGGAACAAGACAAATGAGCCAACTTTCAAAGCTAAAATGATGATGGATAGACCTGGGAGCAGCAGTGGCCTAAAAAGAAAAAAAAAGGATCCTGAAAGAAGTTACGAACTTTATCAGGCTTTTGGGGTTCTGTTTTGTTTTCCTGAGGTTAGGAGAGAAAGCAGGGAGTAGTTAGGTAACTGTATACATAGCACTTATGAAATGTTAAGGTCTTCAAACATAAAGATCTGGTGAGTACAAGGAAGTGGATCAAGACTTTAATGTCTTTCTTTTCTTTTGTGTGCGCTTGTGTGCATGTGTGTATGCATGCGTGTGTGTTCAAATGTGTGTAGGTGCACAGGTGTGTACAGGTGCACATGTATGCATGCATGTGGAGGCCAGAAGTTGACACTGGATGTCTTCCTCCCACACATGTTTTAAGACAGATTCTTTTCTTGGGACCCAGAGCACACTAACTCTGCCAATCTAGCTAGCCGGCTTGCTCTGAGGAGTCCCTGTCCTCGGTTCAGGAGTGCTGGGCTTGCAGGCAGGCTACCACGCCCACCAGCCAGGTACATGGGTACTACATGGGTACTAGAGATCCAAACTCTAGTTCTCAGGTTTACACAGCAAGTGCTTAATCCACTAAACCATCTCCCCAGCCTTGATCTGTTCTTTATAAGACTGTAAAATTAGCTTTGGAAATCATTTATCTCTATATGACATATATATAGTCAGGGGTTAGAAGGAAAAGATTAAGAAGAGGTTTAGCCCTGCAACATTCTCCTGCTGATCTAGGCTCCTGTACCTATGAGATGGGCCAATTAGATGCACATTAGCCAAAGGGAGCAAATTCTCAAAGCTCAGTGCATGGAGTTGATGCGAATGTCTGAAGACATTTCTACGTTTCCGGTGCTTAGAACACAATCAATATTTGAAAAAAAATATGGTTGTAAGGGGCTTCAATCACCAAGGAAGCTGTGACTAATGTATAAGGACTAGATGCCATAATTCTATGTACTTTTTTTCAGCTGTAGACAAAAGGGAGTTCAGATGACCAGGAGGCTACCCACCTTTCAGTTATATTCAGGTAAACTCAAGTCAATCAGAGAGAGGTAAAAAATGACATCCACACTGAGAAAGACAGACCTAAAACCCTTCCACTTTCTAAACAGTATTATCAAATTTGACTGTGGTCATGGGTACCCTACCTGCATGCATATTCATACAACACAGTTGGCTTGTTGATTTTTTTAATAAGTAGTTTTCAAGTGTCTGAATGCCCTTCCTATAAATGCCTTATATAGCATCTTTGGCAAATCTTTGTCTTTATAACAGAAACTACATTAGGTAAAAATCCAAAAATAGTGAAGATGTGGTTACCTTACAAATCACAAATTTGACATCAAAATATTCTAAGGATGAAAATTCAAGAACTCCTAAGGCACTTTGTGTGGATAAATTTAAAGAAAAAAAATAGGGGGTCCATCTTGGGTATGAAGACACCAACCCTTTGGGGGATGACTCCAAGACATAGCTTTAAATACCGGAATAGTTACATCTTCCCCCTTCATATTCAATTTAATCTTCTTATTTTTATTTAAGGAAGAGTTTTGCCCATTAAGTGGTTAAAACTTAAGGTTATTCATCCAAGAAGTAGGAAATGAAGGTTCTCAATTTGATGGACAACAGCTCAGAGATCCCTGATGTCCCAAAATATTAGGTTTCTCTTCTAATAATGTTGGAAATATTGCCTACTGTCATGGTTAATCTGAGCCACAGCACCAACTGATTGCAGGTGACAGTCACAGAGCAGTGCCTGTGTTAGTTTCCACACCCCGTCAAATCCGCTATAGATGCAGGGCGAACGCGAGCGAACTGTGATACCAGCTTTCCTGGTGGCTAATAGATTGTGACACGGGAGAAGGAAACCTTTATTTTAATTCAAAAAACAAAAGCCAAATAGCAAAACTTAGGTACGCGCTGAACTTTTTTTTTCTTCCTTCCTCGAGCGGGAAACATTGACTTGCTAACAGCTCTTGGCTGGCATCAGGGGAAAGTGGAGGAAGACACACAAAACATTTTTCAAATCAAAGGCTTGAATTATTGCACTGAGTTCATGAGGTTTCATAGGCATCTAGATGCACCATTGTCTTCACACTGGAACAGGCTGCCCTTTCTTTCTTGAAAGAAAACAACCCAATGTTTCTTGCCGTCAGAGCTGTATGGAGCAGGCAGCTATCTATATTTTGAAATTCTTTGCATTGTCCATGGAAGGGTGTGCTGTTTGGACCCAACAATGGCAACATTGATTTTAAGATTTTTGAATTTTGGTTGTACAGAGCAAACAGTGAAAGAAAACTGCTGGCTTTCAGAACTACAACAACAGTGCTCTTACATAAACTCGCTTCTTTCCTGGCTGTTTTACTTAGCCCGAGATCAATACTGCTCATTCAGCCGACGTTATTAACCCCATTTATCAGCTTCTCCCTTACCCCCCCCCCAAAAAAATTGAAAGGATCTTGCGGACGAAATTATGTCATCTTCCGTCCGTTCAGTCTCAGAGTGGATAATTTGCTTTGTTGTGCACCCCAACAATCAAGCCTTGTTTATGAACTTACATTTATTAAGTGAAAGTATTTGGAAACTGATGGTACATTCAAGCTCGGTTGCCATGGGCAGTCATCATGGCAGAAAGTCATGACCTCCCCGTTATGCAGCGAGTAACTAATTGAAATGATACAAATTACTCCGATTCTCTGTCTGCCAATTTAGAGCCTGGTTCTGGTCAAGGGTCAAATGGGTTCCTATTCATGAGCCATGTTTGAAGTCGCTGCCACCGTAGCAAGGGGCCTTGCTATGGCCACCACTCCTGCTTTGGACTTTACCCCATCCCGTCAGGGGACCGTAAAAAAGTAACCTCCAAAGCCTACCTTCACCCACACATCAAAAGCTCACCGTTGTCACTCGGTTTGTGCTGCTTGTCAACAGCCCTGGACATGGTTTGCTAAACTTTACTGGATAGGAATCAATGTTGTATTCAGAAGCCACTTAGGGAAACCATCCTCTTTAGCCTGCATATTTCTTCGGCTCTCTGATGTGCCCACGGCAGAGAAAACCAAACGCCATAAACTCAACATGGAATGATTCTCAACTTATCAATTCCCATCAAGTGTCAGACTCTCAGCTTCCCTCTGCTCAGCACACATGCACACACCTGCCAAATAAATAAGATAAATTAAAAGACCGAAAGGTAGAGAGCACACACGTTCTCTCTTCAAAGCGTCTTCAGGATGATTATCCCTGCTTGAGAAATGACACTAAATGTTAATCTAATTGAATCTGGGAAATGTGGCAATAAAAAGTTAATAATTTACAGAGAAATTGTTCTTCAGAAAAGTCTAAGTGAATACCCACTAAATGAATTTCAGGAATCTTGCTCAAAGGCTTCTAGGGTGTGTGACAAAAGCAATAGCTTACTTAGAATATGTTTTTACACTACCCAAACTATTTGCTTTCAAGCGGCATTCTGGCACTTGTGTGTGCACAGAGACGTGCGGTCTGACAAATACCTAGGGAGAAGCAAGGGGAAAACATCCAAGCCACTTGGAAATATAAGAAGGAAGCAATTTGAATGCTTAAATTTTAGCCTGAAGAGGTGTACCCCAGTACTTTCCAAAAATTAGGGCTCCTTAAAATTGATGTGTAAAGAACAAGTTCATTTCTGTTGACTTCATCTCATTATTTTAATACAGAGATCTCACATATGGTATTTAAGATGGCTCAAATTTTCCAAAGCAAATAGGCAAATGGCTAGGTTGAGCATTTTCCATAGCCAACCCATGTTAGCATCACGATGGATGTTACCCTCACCCACATCCAATTTCTGTAACTTCAGAGGAAGGTGTAACTTGCTGAGTCCAGACTTACATGGGAATCCCAACCCTGCCATTTAGTATGAACTATGGGCAAATAATTCAGTTTCTCTTGACATCAGTTTTCTCAAATATTACAGGAAACTTGATAATACAATGTCTGGCAAAGAATAAGTGTCCTGTGCAGGGCATGGTGGTACCTGTCTTTAATCCCAGCACCCAGGAGGCAGAGGCAGGTGGCTCTCTGTTAATTAAAGGCCAGCCTGGTTTACATAGTGAATTCCAGGCCAGTTAGGACTATGCAGTGAGACTCTATCTCAAAAAAATAAAGTGTCTCTATCAAGGCAGTTCTTATTATTTGCCTAGTAAAAAGACCTGCCAGGAGGTGGTGGCCACTCCCTTAATCCTAGCCCTCAGGAGGCAGAGGCAGGCGGATCTCTGTGAGTTTGAGGCCAGCCTGATCTACAAGTAAGTTCCAGGGCAGTCAGGGATGTTACACAGAGAAACCCTGTGTTGAAAAACAACACAGAGAAGTCTTGTCTCGAAAAACAAAAACAAAAATGAAACAAAATAGACCCTTGCTAGAAACACACAGTGCTTATAAAAAATCAAGAGCTTTAAAAACAGCAGGTTTTCAGTCAGACATTACAATCAACTGTAATAACTGGATAGCTTACTGTTATCGAAAGAGCAACATGCACAAATATTTATTTCATTGCAAAAAGTCTAAATCACAAGAAATATTTCATTTTCACTAACTTGTTGATTAAATAAATTCAGGCCCTGGAAATAAAACTGTGAACAAAACCAATGAGTTTCCCATCCTCCCCTGGCAGGTACCTATCAGAGTTTCCCACCCTCACCTGCAGGCACCTAGAAGCCTTTCCCATCCTCCGGCAGCTGATGCCTAGCAGAGTCTCCCACCCTCATCTCGCTGACACCCAGACAAAGCGAATGCTTCAAACCAGGTAAAGTTCAAGCATAGACTTGTCCAAGTGGAGGCCAGAGCGTTAGAGAGCTCAGGGCATGGAACTGTATCTATCTCATACTTACAGTCTTCTCTGCTTACTGAGAAAAGTTAAAATAGAATTTACACCGCTTTTCCCCCAGAAATTCCTTTTCCATTTTAGAGTACCTCTTCCCAGGAAGCAAGGGAAGAAGATACAATGCAAGTTCTTAGAGGACCCAACCCCACCTTCTGTTCCCATCTCAAGATGGGGTTACAGGGCATTCCACCTCTGCTCTCTGGGGCCATCCTCTTCCCCATCCAGCTTGTGCTGCCTTTCCCTAAAAACATCTCAGCCCACCCCTCCTTCATCTCCTGTTGCCACCTCCTCCGTGAAACATTTGCTTGTTCCTCATGCAGGAGACTAGACCTCCTTCCTCGTGACATCCCAGACTCGGGCAATGCTACCCTCATCGCTGCCACATCTGATTTCTGAGTATGGCCTTTGAGGAAATGCTTGCTCTAGAAGGACCACAAACTTCCCAAGGGCAAGGATCAAGATTTGCCCAACCCTGTATCAGAATGCCTTGAACTTGGGCATTAATAAATACTTGAGGGCCTGCAAGATGGCTCAGTAGATTGCTTGCCACAAAGGCCTTCTGATCTGAGTTCAATCCCCAGAACATAAATTTTAAAACAGCCAGATTCTGTGGTACTCATCCCAGAACTCCGGTGGTAAGATGAGAGGGGGGAACAGAAGAGTGTCCTAGATGCTCACAGGCTAGCCAGCCTGGAGTACCAGCATGGCAGAAATCTAAGCAATTCTGTCTCCATAAGGTTAGAAGGAAAGAACTGGTTCCTGAAAGTTGTCCTCTGACCTCCACATGCGTATTGCGGCATGAGCACACACACACATGCACACACACATATCACACACACACACACAAAACACACACAAAACAACAACAAAACTTCAAATCTTGCTGATGGTGATGGTGCTTTCGTTAAAAGGTGTATTGTTTGAGTGAGCGGAACAAGGAAGCAGGCAGTGAATCCTCAGGAAGGGTTGAGTAAGTCACCCGAATCTCAATCGAAGAGACTCATGGCTCCAGCCGAGCTTCTCCACGTCTAACAAAGACACAGAGGGCTGGGGTGGCTCAGAGGCAGAGCCCTGCTCAGCAATGTGAGGCCCTAGGTTTCTGGTCCAACAGAATAGTGAGTGCACAAACAAGCAAATACTCTAAACACTTGAGGTTTTGATAAATATCTCATTTCTCTCAGTCAGTGTCCAGGTGTGGAATTGCTGTGTCGAATTTTAATTTTGTAGGAAGTTGTTGAAATTTTCCAAAGTGGTTATTGTAATTTTTCCTCTCCCAGCCTAGCCTATTATTTGAAATCCTTCTACCACAGCCTTCCAAATTCTGGGATTAAAGATATAAGCCATCACACCCAGCCTTCCCATTCATTTTAATTGTAACCATGATCATGGGCAAGTGATGATATATTTTAATTAGAATTTTTAAATTTATGTATTTGGGGGCTAAAATATCTAAAAGTCTTTTGTCTGTTCTAAAAATGTTCTAAAAAATGAAAAGGCTCTAGGAAGTTTAATGATTTAAGAAAGTGTCTGCCTTACATACAAAGAATGTAAATTCTATAAATTACTACAGTCCCGGGTCCTGCTGTAATTCCTAGGAAATAATAGTGTTCAGTAAGTCTTTATCAGCAACTGGCTCAATGGATATATTTGCTCATTCATTCATTCATTTATTCATTTGTTCATTCATTCATTCCTTCCTTCCATGGTACTAAGATAAAAAAAAAACCCAAGGCCTCACCTACACAACTGCCCCACTAGTGAGCAGATCCCCAGCCCCTGGAGTGATTTTACTCAACGTGCTGAAAACCAGAAACCATTCCCACATTCCCATCTGCTAGAATGGAGACGGAATTGCCGTATCTCAGGTGCGAGGGGTGGGTAGACTGAGGACTGGACTGTAGAAGGTTGAAAGAGAAATGTGAGGCTAATAAAATTACCTGGGACCTGACTGTGGCGATGGTGGCCGTGTGCATACATTTGTCAAAGCTCAGTGAATTGTGCCCTTAAAATGGGTGCAGACGCTATCCATAGGCGATAGCACAACAAAGCCGATCTTTCTAAAACGACCCCCAGTACAGCCAAGGAGAAGCACAGGCTGCATTAGAAATGAACCAGGTCTTAAAGGGAGGAAAACTATTTGACCAATGGTGTCATTCCCTTTGTTTTAACCTGATGCTGTCTTTTTAAATACCTCGCATATGTTTCTTCCATAATTAAATTATCACCTTTTAAGGGCGTGTGAAGAAAGGAAACTTATTATGAAATACCTTGTATCAGCCAAGCAGTGAACTAGGGCTTCAGGTAGATGTCTCACTTATATCTTAACTCATCCTGAGAGACAGGCTTTATTACCAGCACTTTACAGTTAGTGAGCGTGGGTCAGACAGTGTGTTCCTTGCTCAAGGTCACCCAGTGTCTGATGGTGGAGCCAGAGATTGGCCCCAACTCTGTCTACTTCTAAAGTTTGGACTTCCCCTAGGTCTCTCGGAGTGATCTTGGGGATGTTTCTGTGGCTGTGCTTTTCCCGTGGTATTTCTTACAGCCTCTGGCATCTAACTTCTTTTCTTCTAATTTCTTCCCCTTTCTTCAAGATTTGGCTAATGGTCCCTTCCCTAACATGTCACCCCCTGATTTTGACTTTGTCCTTTCATTCAAACCACCATAACATTTATTCAGTAAATGGATTGTTTCAACATCTGATTGTCTTACTTACTGGTTTTAGTTCCCTAAACACCTGGGATGGAACTATACCAATACAGAGGTGCTGAAGTTACAACAGCTTACAGCTCGTGGCAAAGGAGGGAGTTCTCTCAAAGGGTCATTTTCTGTTGCCAATACCACAATACCATAGACCAGGTGCATTTGGGGAAAAATGGGTTTATTGTGGTTCATGGTCCTGGTCCACAGTGAAGTGACCACTTCTGGCAGTGGCCTTCTTACTAGCAGAGACCTGACACGGGATAAGGTATTACGTAGGTAGGAGATAGAGTGTGGGAGGCCTCGCCCATTGGCCTTTATAGGAGACACATTCTCAGGATGACCCATTCGCCAGTGAGTCTGCTACTGAGAATAAATGAATGTATTCAGCAAGGCGGAAGCCTCTAAAGCAGGTCCTACCTGCTCCCACCTCCAAATATTTCATAAAGGAAATTATCGTGTTAAGAGACAACATACCTCATTCTAGCCATAACTGTTGGCTGACGCTGGCCAGTGGGTCTGGCTCTCTCTTCAGGGAACACAGGCCAAGGACCAGCTAGGATTTCACCCTCCTGAATCTTAGATTATAGTTCATGCATTAGCTTTTTATTTTATATGTTTAACTAAGAAGGTGTGTGTGTGTGTGTGTGTGTGTGTGTGTGTGTGTGTGTGTGAGTATGTGTGTGTGCTTGTCCACTCACATGCATGTAGAGGCCAGAAGTCGATGTCTGGCATCTTTGCTTGGTTACCCTTCACCTTTATTTCTCAGGACAAGTCTCTCACTGAACTTGAAGCAAGCACACGGTGGCTAGGCCAGCCAGCTTCAGGAATCTGTCTCTCTCCCTCATCCCCAGACTGGGGTTTAGGAGTGAGCTGCCCTGGCAGCTCTCACGTGGGTGGTGAGTATCCAGACTCAAGCACGTATGCTTGTGCAGCGAGGTTTTACACGTTGCCATCACCTTAACCTTAACCTTAGTTGTTTTTTTTAACAGCTTTGTTAAGGTATAGTCCAAAGTTTCTCCAGTCTTAAATACACGATTCAGTGATTTTTCTACTAACTGTGTAGTTGAATAGCCTTTACCATGGTCCTGTTAAGAACATGTCCTTTGGGCTGGAGAGATGGCTCAGAGGTTAAAAGCATTGTCTGATCTTCCAAAGGTCCTGAGTTCAATTCCCAGCAACCACATGGTNGGCATACACACAGACAGAATATTGTATACATAATAAATAAATATTAAAAAAAACTTTCAAAAAAAAGAACATGTCCTTTGCCCCAGTGAGACCCTTCGTGTCCATTACAGTCAATCCTTCTCCCCTCACAGCCCCAGGCAATCGCTAATGTTCTTTCTACCTCTGTAGATTCATCCTCTCAGATCTTTCATGTAAGTAAAATGATGCAATATGCCATCTTCTGCATCTAGTTTCTTTCATGGAGCATGTTTTTGAGATTCAGCCAAGTTGCCATGGGATCACTCATTCATTCATTTTACCACTGGGTGATATTCCATTGTGGACACACCAGTTTATCCAGGCCCAAGCTGATGGTCACAGAGATGGTTTGGGTGTTTAGGCTTTTGTTAATAACATTGTCTTATGATATCTTTGTGAGATAAATATGTCTGTCTTCATTTTACAGTTGAAAAGATTAAGAGTTAGGACAGTAATTCTTTTGCCCAAGCTAAAAAAAAAAAACCTGGTAAGTCACGGAGTTCAAGATCTCCAATCCTAACGCCATTGCTCTAAGATGGTGGTTATCAGATCTGAGGATTTTTCTAACCTGAAATAAGAACAAAATCTTTTTGATCTGAAAATAAACTTAAAAGTGTTTTTCTTATGTGCAAAGGACATTTTAGAACACCATCAAACATAGTGCTTATAGTTCACAATATTATATTTTTTGTTCAACTTTTGATATGAAAATAGATGTTATATTAGTTTTCTTACCACAAAAAAGTAGTCATACTATTAATAAAAGAGGTGAGAGACAACTTTGGGAGGCGATGGATTTGAGGCCGGGAGGAGGCAATATGAAGGTTTATTGATGGAGGTGGTTTCACAAGTATACACTTGTTCCAAAATTCATCAGATCATAAAAGTTAAATAGGTACGGCTTTTCATATGTCAATAAAGTGGCCTTTAAAAAAAACAAACTAGGACCAAGAGATATTTCAGTGGGTAAAGGCACTTGCTCTCAAGCCTGGCTATCTGAGTTCAATCTCCAGGACCCACAGGGTAGAAAGAGAGAACCACCTCCTGCAAGTCTTCCTCTGGCCTTCGCATGTGCCATGGCTGTCTTGCCCCCCTTGCATAAATATAATTTAAAAATTTTTGAATAAATTAAAAATTGCCCATCTCCAGCATCATTTCATAAAATGAGGATAATTTATCACAGAAACTAGAATAAATTCACTTCTGTAGAAAAGCTTGCTAAACTGTAACTATTTTTCTGTAACAGAGCAGGCAAACTCTCATTGAACAGCACTGTTCCAAGCCACTAAGCTACCCAATTAGAAGGGAAAAGAATATGTGCTAAGTTGAGTTAGATGAAAACTTTTAAGCTACTTTTTGAAAATAGTATTAGATTTAAAAAAATCTCAGCTTCATTAATCTGTCAATTGTCTACAATGTATTTCTGGAGGGAAAAGCTTATTTTTATAACGTTGTAGCCCGTGGCTTGGTGTCTCCTCCAGGAATAGAAGGTTACATCCCATAGCACACCCAGCAACAAACAGCTCAGCCCTGGAGCAAAAATCCATGTTCCGAAGACCCTCATCTGTAACAGCCTCCAGGCAGGTGAGCTGCTGTTTTCTTTCCCTAGGAACTAGACTGTATTTACAGGCCCCGCCGTGTACAACCAGGGCAGTCCATTGAATCTAGAGCTCACTGCAGCCTGCACAGATACTGAGAGAAACGCTGAAGTCGCTGACATTTATTTTGTGGTCCCCCCCNCAGAGGAACAGATGCAGTAATGAGGCTCGGGGAGGGAAGCCAGAGATTGACTCGAGTCCCTCTCCAAGTCATGCCTCCAGGCTCTGTTCCACTGAGATGCTCACTCTGTCCCTCCCCTGCTTGGGAGCTGTTTGTGCAAGAACAAAAGGACTTCAGTGTCCCTTGCTATTAATCCAACTTCACAAGCATGGAATTTACAGACACACATAGGAATCCATCACGGAAACCTTTCTCCTTGTCATGTCCAGCTGCTGAAAAGGGGGCACGCTCTTGGATATGAATGCTAATTCGAGAAGGCAAGAGAATACACCATCTGAAACAGCGCTAGGGAACACCCCCCCATGCAGCACCCTCGCACCCCGCATCCCCACACACCCGCCCTTGTAAGTCATCATCTTGAGAGTTGAGCTTTCGGGGGGGGGGGAATTTACTTATGCCTTTCATAGACTTGGGGAGATTTTGCTAAATTTTATTGTCACCTTGAAAGTCAACTCTTTCCTCTCAATAAATAAAATATACCCATAATGTAAGACCAATAACTCAATCTATAAAGTGACTTTAAAAAAAGAACAGAATAGTACTTGAAAGTCAGGAAACAAAGACTATTTGATGAGCTCCAAGCCAGTGGCAGCCACTGGTTTTGCTCGCTGTACCTGCCTCCTCCTCATCACACAGCCGTCATTTAGCTGCAGGGTGGATGTGTTCACACTGAACTATTAATCTGTTTCAAAATGCCATAACATTTCCATGAAGAACTTACTAATTTTTTTTCAGAAATTAAATGTCTGTTTAAAGTTCATTCCCTCCTGCTGAAACTAATTGAAATGAGATTTGGTTTATCTTTACGACATGGAAATGGGGCCGAGTTTCAGAATAATAACAATAATGATAACTCAATAGATTCTAGAAGTAGTAGTTAATAATTACAGTAATGTGGGGGAGATTAGATTAGCCTGCTTCTGCCTAAACAGACCCCCATCATGGGGAGGCACCTGTGAGAGTAAGGCCCAGGGTTTAGCAACAGGGTCCTCTGGGCCCATTTGTTTTCAACTTTCATATCTGGGCATCATAATCAATTAGCATCCCAGGATGAGTCTCCCTCCTATGACAGAAGGAAGTGTTAGCACACCAGCTGGGGGATGTCTTGGACCCTTGTGGTCACAATGGCAAGGACTTGGGCTAGAGAAGGCACAAAGAAGGGCCTCTTTAGAAGTGTGTTTCCCATAAAAACAAAGCTGACTGAGGCACTTCCAATGCTATAACAAAATTTTCCAAGTATTGTTCCATTTGATCGTCATTGTCTGATAATATTATCAGCCCCACTTTCCAGATAATGTCATCGAGGCCCAGAGAAGTGCCACCATGTCATCAAGCTAGTGAGCAGCAGACTTAACACATAAAGCCATGTCTACCTGTCTGTGATTTCCCATTCTTTCCCTTGTCATCTGACCATCTAAATAAGGGATGTGTATTAGGGCTCTGCAGTATAAGGGGAAACTAGCTTCCCCTAAAGCCCTTTAGGACCAAGTTAACTACCTGCCATGCACACACATTTACCACCCAGGAAACAAACCAAGAACACAAACTTCCAACTGTTTTTGGTGATGCCACCAACTTATTTTTTAATATGTGATTATGTAATATTTAGCATAATCCCCATTCATGTGGCTGACGGCCAGCATTCATTCAGTACCTACTCAAGCAAGATGTGATGTGTTATTTTTCACCTTCATTTTACAAATAAGGGACATGGCCAGGCCCTGTGTTATCTGACCTCTTCAAACAGCCAATAGCATACCTCAGCCCAGACCTGAAGCAGAGTTCCGTGTTCCTGGGAGCCCACAACTCCCCTGTGTATGGGTCATTTCCTCTATTTTACATGTCCTTTCCTTCTCACCCCTTTGTTTTGCTTAAGAGTTCAGGTCCTTGCTTTAATAACGGCATCTCTCTGAGGTCTTCCTGAGGTTCTGACATGGTTAACCACACCTTGGGATAGGCTCTCGGAAGCTCCGGACTCTTCCCTCTGGAAATACATCTTAACTCTGTAAAATTACTTGTTCCAAGACCTGTGGGGTCTAGAGCGCCTGTGTTACATGTATGTTCAAGGACTGTGTTGGGTCTAGAGAACTTGTGTTACATGTATGTTCAAGGACTGTGTGGGTCTAGAGACCTACATGTGTTACATGCATGCAGCCTTGGGTTCCATCCCCAGAACTGCTAATATAGTCTGTCTTTTGCTATATAGGATCACTATCAGAACAGTGACTACATTTGCATTATTTATCAATATGACTGAAGGTATGAATGAGGAACATTGTCATTACTATGACACACGTGTGTTGAAATGGAACAAAAAATGAATGGGGAAACTAGATTTAGCAACACAAATGACTAAAAAGAAAATCAAGATTTCTTTATTCAAATGTGATAGGCTAAGCCAAGAATGAAGCAAAATTTGGGGGATTGATAATGGTAGAGCATGCATATATTGGGGGAGGGGAGGAGTGAGTCTCAGTCTGCGTACTAGCTGGCCCTGAACTCACCATCCTCCTGCATGCCAGAATGCAGGTGTGGTCCAGATTGAAAACAAGGTCCCTTATGGATCACACAGTGACCACCCCAGTTAAGACTACAAACCATACCCTGGAGACCACTTCTCCTTACTCAGTGATCTATTCCCCCAAACACAGCACCTAGCAATGGGTTTCACGTAAGGGGTGGGATGTCTCTGTTATAGGCATCACCTGTGGGTTGTCTTCCCGCCCTAGGAAATGAGCACCCTAGGAATAGAGTGGTCACTGGCTATAAATGGGGCTTTCAAAATTTTAAGTATTCCAAATGTTTTTATTGAACAGAATTGGAGAAATTCTTAGAGGTTCAATTTTCTCCGTTTTCTTTAGCACAAGCACATACTAAACAAGAAATGTTTGCTTTAGATGCTGAAGATGGTAAGCCACCTGAGCTGTTTGCACTGGGTGTGTGTGAACCAGCTTTCTCCTGCATGTCCCGTGGTTGACCAGCTGCCTGGGCCTCATTCTGCCCTTCCCTTCTTTCCTGATCAATAACACAAGAAGGGCCATAACAGTAGGAAGGAGCTGAGAGCTTCTTTCAGTCCCAAAGGAGACCAGTAGTTGATAACTTCTTTACGGTGTATGTGCGCAAGAGGGTCCACCTGTGTGCACACGCGTTTGAATCCTCGAAAGAAGATTTTTGAGTTTTCATCTATCATTCTCTGTTTTATTCCCTTGAGACAGGGTTTCTCGCTGAACTCAAAGTTCCATTTCTGACACACTAGCTAGTCAGGGAGCTCCTAGAATCCTCCTGCCTCTGCCTGCCAACACTGGAATTACAGGCACCAGCCACGGCTAGCTTTTTAAAGTGTGTTTTGGGGATTCAAACTTAGGTCCTGGTGCATATACAGCAAGTGCTCTCACCCGCTGAGCTGCCTCTCCAGCCCTTCGTCATTTTATAACAGGGAGAGACACAGGCTTGTCGCCTCAGCTAACTCTGGAAACCTGGGAATTTGACTGACCCAGTTTTCACAGCTATCCGGAGGTGATGTTTATTAAGTGCCTGGTGCTCCAGAGAGAGCACTGCTGTACAAATGTGTCATGCTGCTGGGAACACAAGCAAGGCAGAAATCAGATTCCATCTCCTGGCAAAACCCAAGCCAAGGTGACTGTTGCAGCTTCATCTGCATGAGCGAATGCTCATCATTGGCCCGCGATGCCCAGGGATCCTCACCACAGAGACTGTGTGCTAAACAGGCCGGGGTATGTCCGTGAGTTACAAACTCATGCATTGCAGGTGACATCAAATTCTGACGAAAAGAAAGAGTAGGCGTTCAGATTGCCGTGGATGCAAAGGAGGGAAAACGGAAACAGCAGTGCTGAGAGCGGTGAGTGAGACGCCATGGTGGGAAACTGCCCTCTTCTCTGCACCCAGATGCAAAGGCTCCAATTACGTGCATCAGCTTTTACCTCCACCACAGTCAGCCTCTCAATCGCCTCACTCACGTCTACCATCTCTACTGCAGGCACAAAAAATCCCTAAAATGTCTCCCTAATCTCGTCAGCCCCACTGTATCTAAGCAGCTCCCTTAGGAAGTAGTAGTATGGACCCCACACACTCCTCTGCGATCTGTCTCCGCCCATCTCCTCTCCTGTCTTCCGGACATTCTCCATACTCTGTCTACACAACCCTTATGGTCTCTGGAGACTTTCTATACCTTGGTGTAGACACCCCGGCCCCCCCGCCCCGTTCTACTTACAATCTTGTGCTAGACTTTCACCCACTCAACTCATTCAGAGTTTTGAGATCTGCCTCCAACAGTGTTCATGGGTATAATTTAGTTCTACACAGAATTAGATTGGCCCAACAAAGACTTCTTTTATTCAGCAAGTATCAGACCGCGAATGCCATACCACATGGGAGGCTGAGGCAGGACTGTACATACCATAGGGCCTTTGCCATTCCTTCCACTCATACCCAGGGACATGCTTATGGCATGGAAGCAATGCCACACAACTGCCAAGCCATTTCCTTATGATCTTCTGAAATAATTTACTTTACCACGGTCCTTCAGGATCTGAGAACCAAAGAGAGGCTATATAGATGGTTCTACTCTTTAACCCAAGTGGATACTCCTCTTTGAGTACCCTCTGACCAAGTACCAGACAGCAGACATTCAGACCTGCCAGATGAATCTCCCTGACAACAATAGAGATGAAGCATGCCTGCTGTGGGAGGCAGATTTCCAAGGGCACCATGAATGGGGCAGACTCTGGAAGCATAAAGAAATGGCTGGTGGGGCTGGATAGATAGCTTAGCAGTTAAGAGCACCTGCTGCTCTTGCTGAGGACCTGGGTTTGGCTCCCAGCACCAACATGTCAGCTCACAACTGTCTGTAACTCCAGCTCCAGGGGATCTGACTCACTCTTCTGGAGTCCTCAGGCACTGCATGCACATGGTGCACTTAGCTGCAAGCAGGCTAAACACGGACATAACATAAAACATGAAAATAAATAAATATATGCTGTATTCACTCAATCATTATTTAACAAGTGTATGTCTATTTCTCTTATATTTAGTTCCATGATGAAGTTATTTCTCACAAATCTTGCAATAACAGTATTTCATATATATTTAGAAAAAATAACAAGAGCAAGTAGCTAGCATTTTTGGCACCAAGTGTAAGTTATTTTATGCAGCAGACATCTGAAGCATGTAAGCACGAAAGACAAGGATCTGGACATTGCATCCTTCCTCTTGTCATAGAAAAAAATAGGAAAATAAACTGAAAAAACATGGCGCATTTCAATTAGAACACAAGTGATTGGATACAAAGAGGGTTGACGACTTCTGGTGGTGACATGGGAGGTATACCGGTCCGACAGAACAGGCGTGGACTGCAGCTCTCCAGCATGCCTTGTGTGCCCTTGCACTGGGCTTTCTCTGCTCAGTTTAGGTACCTGGGATCTATTTGCATGATCTGCAATGCAAAGTGAGGCGAGATGGCCCCATGGCAAAAGACACTTGCCAACAAGCCTGATGACCCGAATTCAATACCTAGAACCCATATGGTAGAAAGAGAGAACCAACCCCCAAAATCTGCCCTCTGACCTTCACACCTGTGCAGTGGTATACACATAAATAAATAAATAAACAATGAACAAATAAATACATTCATACATACATAAATGTAATTTAAACATTTTAAAAGAAACAAAAAGTCTAGTATACTGTGGCTCCTCTTTTATTGATTTACTTAACCTTTTGATAGAAAAATTCTTACTGAGCACTGGTTGCAGGAGACCCTGCAGAGATGTGGCTCTCCACACACCCTTCTCCAGGAACCTCCCATGCTGAGAGAGCTAGGCCAGATCAGGGAGAGTTCTAATCCACAGCAGGCTGTGTCTGTGTTCTGTATCCATTTCCCCGTCACTGCATGGGGCTTCGGAGGAAGGGAAGAAAGAAAAGCTAAGATGAGCAGAAGGCTCCTGGGGACCTTGGGAATGCAGTGGAATCCTGAAGAACAGTTATAGATAGCCAGGGGGCAACTTACAGATCTTGGAACACCCCCTAGTGTACAGCAGGTAGAATGGGATGTGGGCACCATCCCTCCCCCGCCACACCCCCACATCTGCATACACCCATACAGTTAATTGAATATGGCTCTGCCTCAGGGATTCCTCAACACATATGTAGCCATTGCTGAGGAGGTGAGCAGCAACACCCAGCCACCATCTCGGCAAGCTTAGCATCTCAAGACATGGTCGATGCTCTTGCCAGCAAATTCCTCAGCAGTGCTCAAAGGGAAGACAGACCTGTCTTCAGAAGCAAAGCCAGCCTGTGAACAACGCAGCTCACAAACACTCCTGAAGGAAAACGGTCTTGGTTTGGGGGTCTGGAGATTATTCTCAGTGACTTTCATATCCTGGCTTCCTTATTTACAGTCTGCAGAAGCTAAACGAAATGATATATTGTTCCTCATCTAACGGGCATAATAATACCTTTCTTCTTGGCTATTCATCCTAGGTCTTGTTAAACACTGTTTTAAATATGAATACATAAAGTTTTAAACAGTAATGCCTAGAGTGTGTAGCTCTCGCTGACTGTGGGGGTGCACATCTGCAATCCCAGTGCTCAGAAAATGGTAGCAGGAGGGTGTCAAGTTTGAGGTCAGCTTGGGGTACATAGTGAGACCATCTCAAAAAACCAAAGTCTGCAACTGTAGCTCAGGGTAGAGCATTTCCCTAGTAGGTACAAGGCCCTGGGTTTAACCCTCAGCATTGGAGGGGGAATATATATATAGGTATTCCCATATATTAGGTAATACAAGAAATGAAACATTGGGTTTTTTTAAATTAAATTCCAAGCCTGTAGCCTACCAGGATGGAAAGAAATGCAATCCCTTTTATAGAAGATTAATTTTTGTATATGGATGTGTGCATATGTGTGGGTATGCTCAAATGAGTGCTGGTGCCCACAGACAGCATAAGAGGGTGTCTGATCAGTAGAGCTGACTGCCTGTCATAGGTGCCACACTCTGGACCTCTGTAAACAGTAGGTGCTTTTAGCTACAGAGCCATCTTTCCAGCCCTCAAAATCTTTCTTTTCACAGGGACTGCATTAATAGTCCCTTCTGCAAGGCCAGGGCGTCTTAAGTGCTTGCTGTTTTCGTTTTGTTTTGCTTATTGCCCAGGATATTTTTTCCTTGTGTCTGGCCTTTTTTTTTTCTTTTTAATAACTGTAAGTTCGAGCTTAGGGAAGCTACCTTTGTCCTGTGGTTATTGTTGTTGTGCAGCGGCAGCAGCAACTCGACTAACAAAACAAGAACTAAACCAAAGTTTTATAGTAGAGCTTACAAAGCTGACCTCATTTAGATCGAGATGCAGTTGGGCAGCTAGAATACAGCTTCTAGCATGAACCATGCAGGTGTGGTTCTGGTGGTACCAAGAGGAGACAATGGCACTGCTCACAAGATTGTATCTGCTGGTGGCATTGTTGACAAAAAACCCTTGTAAATTTCTAAATGACAGGAAGCTCTGTTACAGATCTTTGAACTGTCTCACAGGTCAAAGGGGGACAAGGGTAGCAAAATGCCTCAACAAGAGTTTGCGTAAAATACTGGGTTTGAGAGTTACTGGGATTGGGATGTAGGTTGCTGATATACTTACAATAAGACTCAAATTCACCTCTTCACAGGCCACTCACATCTCCAGGGCCTTTTCGTCCCCTCAGTAGGTGATGGCAGAAGGAATATTCAGTTGTCTTCCAATATAGATGCCCAACCCCAAAGTCCACACATGAGCAAGGAAAAGAGTTGGGATAAAGATCTTTAGGAGCTCTGCAGAGAAAATGCCCCGCAGTCAGAGTTTTCTTAGAGCCACCAGAACACAAATAATGTGCTGAGTGACTAATTATGGACTCTGAGAGCTTAGCCTTAGAGCCACCAGCACACAAATAATGTGCACAGAGACTTATGGACTCTGAGAGCTCAGCCTTAGCTCCCACTAGCTCTTATAACTTAAATTAACCTGCTTTTATTAATCTGTGTTTTACTATGTGGCTTTTTACCTTTCTTTCATTCTGTATGTCCAAATCCCTCCACGTCTCATTGGTGTCTCCTCTGCACCTCAATTATCCTTTCCTACTTCCTCTCTGCCTGGAAGTCCCACCTATACCTCCTGCCTAGCTCTTGGCTGTTCCGCTCCTTACTAAACCACTCCCAGCAATCTATCTTCACACAGTGCACAATTATCCCACCACAACGCCCCCTTTCATCATGGCTCCACTCTTCCTCGTGCTTAGAGTCACAGCGCATTTAGGGCGTCTGAGATGGAACTCTTGGGGTGGGATGTTTTCCAGTCTATTGGATCAACTCCTTTCGCTCCTTCTATAACTTCCTCTGACTGAGGACTTTGTTTCGGGTTGGTGTGCATCTCAATATCAAACGTGATCTGCCCGTCTTCTTGTGGTGAAGTGCTAGCACAGTGAGAGCCGCCTCTTGAGCTGCTCTGTCCCGACTCATGCTGTGCATCCTACAGAACCTTCTCCATGTTTCCATTGTGGATGGAGGACTAGGAAGGGATGTGTTCCAGCCCCCATTCTTCCCATTGCCTTTGGCATTGCCCAATTGCTGCTCATGGGTAGCTCCACCCAGGAACTGTGGCAGCCAGGGGACACTGGCAGGAGCTGCTCTGCTTTCTTGCAGCTGTTGTTATTATTGTTGCTGTGCAGGGGCAGGAGCACCTCGACTAAGTGAGACACAGTGGGGACATTGGGAATGGTGCAGCTCCAGCAAGACCATTTCTGGCTCTTGGGCAGCCCTTATGTGCTCTTAATGAGTTGCTCTCCACAAGGTCATTCGTTAGCGCTGTCACACACCCAAGAAAATGCTAACATCTTTGAAGTTACAGAGGCTGAAGAGATAGCTTAGTGGTTGAGTTGTTATTCCAGAGGACCTGGGTTCGATTCCCAGTACCCACATGATGGTTCGACCATCTGTACCTCCAGTTCCAGGAGATCCAATCCTTTCTTCTGACCTCTGTGAACACCAGGTACACATATGATGTTCATACACACATGTAGACAAAACATGAATATACACAGAATGTAAAATAAATAAACCTTTAAAAATTGTTTAAAATGTGAATTTACGTGATTTTACGTTATCATGGGAATTGATTATTTTTTCCATTTAAAAGGGTAAAAATAATTCTTATTTCATGCACTATACAAAAACAGCTTGCTAGCCCAGTTAGCCAACTCCACTCTGAATCAGGCTGCTTCCCAAGTTCTGAACTCTCTTGAATCTCTACAACACATACCACATATACTACACACATGAACACACACGAATGTGCACACACTGAAACACAGACACACACACACTGCTGCAGGTGGAAGGAATAGAGATCCAGACAGCAGAATTTCAGATTCTGGCAAGTAAACGACATCAAAGCTCTGAAGTTGTCCCTGCAGGCTGTGGTGTGTCTCTCTGAAGACTTCTCCACATATGGGCACCCATGAAATCTCAGTGTCGCACAGTCCCAACATCTCTCCTCCAACCATAAGTCACTTCCAAGGAATGTCTAGATCATGTCAGGATTAAGTTAGGCACCAAATAATAAAGTCAGTCCATTCCAGGAGGGCAATTATCTCATGTGCTAATGAAAGAGCAGTCACAATTCATAGCAAAATCTCATCTGGTATATTCATTATAGGCCAAATTAAGATAAGTGAAACTTGCCTGGTCCTCTTATTAAGTCAGACAAATGACTACATATATTTTCCAGATAGGAGGCTGTTTAGAAGAACGAATCTCTATATTTTACAAATGTCCTTTCCATTTTCTGCCTAGCGGGGATATTCAGATATTTTGTGTTGCTGGAAGTCACAGGGCTCAAGTTGCTTTAGGTCTCCCCAAATGAGGCATTGCCTGACATCTAGCATGAGGCAAGATCTGAGAAAAGCTTCCACAAATTGGTGAAATTCTTTCTACATGAATATGCAATGCAATCTCCTTATTGAATAAGAACAGATGATTTCCCCCAAAATGAGTGCAATAAAGAGGCATAGAAAGAATAAATAATTCTAATAGTGTTCTTTAATTCTGCTTGTAATTTTCCAAATTCCAGAGTGATGGCAACACAGTGGGCCTATTCTACAGACTGTTCCAAAGTGTTTGTGCTGGAGAGGGAAACCCATGGGGCCAGTGGTTTTAAGCAGCCCCAAATGCAGTAAACTCACTGCATTTCGGAGCAAAATAAAAAGCCATTATTTCATCATATTTTGTCTACATTACTTCTGCTTGTATTCAACAGACATTTATGGAGCTCCCACTACTGAGCCAGGAATTGTGCTGACTGCAATAAGGGCATCCAGGAGAAGCAGGCTCCACCCTTAAGGTGCCCACAGCTACATTAGGGAGGTGAGTATAAAGATGTTCATTAAGCTGGAGCCACAGATCCTGCATCTGGCACTGTTCTCAAGAGCCAGCTTGCGCCATCCCATTTGTTACCCCACATCCTAGTGATGTACCCGAAAGATGCTATTTTTAGTTCTATTTTACAGTTGAGAAACTGAGGCTCAGGGAGAGTTAACCTTCATGATCAACTTGAGTGGATTGAGAATCCCCTAAGAGGCACACCTCCAGAGAGGATTACCTGAGGGAGCAAGACTCACCCTGAACGTGGGTCCGTGGATTGGAGTTCCAGACTAAATAGCACACGAGAAAGCCAGCTGAGAGAGCCCTTGCTCTATTTCCCGGTCCCTGAGCCGGATCAAGCCCCTCCCTCCGCAAGCCTTTCCTGCCATGGTGCCAACAGAAAGCCTTCCTCTCTTGAGATGGTTTTTGCTCATTGTCATCTCAAGTGTTTCCCAGATCTCCCATCTGCATCACCTTACGCATGCCGTGCATGTGTGTTGTGTTTTTAGACCCACAGCAGCTAATAAGCTGAGAGGCTGAGGAAATGGACAGATAGAAAGTGTGCAGGCCTTCATGAGAACAACTTGGAATATTTCTTGTTAGGTTTTTATCAGACTGGATTCCATTATCCTCAATCATTCCTTAAACTCAATTTCTTACTTAAAAGTTTTAAATTAAGGAAAAAAGAAAGAAACAGGAAAAGGTCAGGGAGGATTGCTCAATAAGTAAGAAATCGTGTTGTGTGTTCGAGTTTTATATCTGTTGCCAAGAAATACCAAATGACCAGAACAAGTTGAGGGAGGCAAGGGTTTGTATGGCTTACACTTCCAGGTCACAGTCCACCTCTCTAAAAGAAGCTGCGGTAGGAAGGTGAAGGCAGGCCTGCTTGCTGGTCTGCACACCATCACCCCAAACCAGGGGATTCACTCACAGCAAAAAGTGCATCTGAAACCTCAAAGACGTTCCTGATGCTCAGGTGGCATTGTACTCAACTAGCTTCCTTATATAGCCCTGCCCAGGGAATGGTAACACCCACAGTGGGCTGCGCCCTCTATGTCAATTAACAATCCCACACAGATAAACCCTCCGGCCAATTTCATCTAGGGAATCCCTCAACTAAAGTTCTCCTGTTAGGTGATATCTATGCCTAGCTGACCAGTAAAGCTAATAAGGATACTGTACAAACATGAGGACCTGAGTTCAAATCCTTGGCACCCATAAAAAAATCCAAGAAATGTTTAAGAACAGACTATTATTACCCCATCATCTACATGAGAGGCAGGAAGTTCAGTAAGGTTTGCTCACTAGTTCAAATGGTGAGAGGCCATTGTTCAGTTACGTGGTCTAACTTGATTGCCTGCATCACTGTGCCCTGAATCCAGAGGGAAGCAGGAATGCCATGCAAAGGAGGGTATGCTAGGGAAGCTGTGGAGGAAGTGAGTTGCTGGGGTGTGAGCCCCATAGCATCTGGGACCTGAGACATCTGGCCTCCCTGAAGAACACACCTGATAACACATCCTCCGAAACGCTGGGTGAGGAGATTGAAGTGCGCCTGAAGTATACACTGTGCTATTTCTCCCCAGCCCCACCCCATAACACGCAAGAAATGAAAGACCAGAAGTGAGGAAAATCAGATCTCACATCCCAGGAAAGCAAAGCAAAGGGTAGGTGCACCATCTACAGACAACTGTTATTCTTTTTTTACTTTATTATGTATAAATGTACGTGGATGTGAGTGTAGGTGCCCACAGGGGCCAGAAGAGGGCACAGAGTCCTGGAGCTGGAGTTACAGGTCATGGTGAGCTGCCAGTGTGGGTGCTGTAAGAGCAGAATGTTCTCTTTTATTATTAGATATACTCTCTCCTAATTTTGTAATTGTCCCTATTTCCTGGAACTCTCTGTCAAGGCCATTCTCTGCTTTGCCATAATACACTCCATTTTATAGCAGAAAAAATCGACATTAGCTGTTTCCAAAGCATTCTTGAAAAGTGAGCATTCATAGTGGCTCACACGCGCTGATGGGGACTCAAGTTCTGTAACTAATACCTAAAGGAGGTCAGAGAGATCATGGGGAAAACATGCAGAAACACCAGGATAAATAATAAAGGTGATAGAGCGTCCATGGCATTGGGGAAGGGGAAGGTGTCTGCTGTAGCCGGAGTGTTCATCAGCAGAGGAGAGTATTAGATGGGATGATGAGAAAGAGCCACTAAAAGAGGACTTGAATCAGTATTTATTGAAGAAGACGATAGGGAAGTTCCTGTTCCAAGGACACATTTTATGGCAAAGCAGAGAATGGCCTTGACAGAGAGTCTTTAGTCCCTGAGGACAAAGGTATGGAGCAACTTGAGGGACTCTGTGCAGTAAATCACCCGGGCCAGATGGCGTTCGTCCATGGGTTCTGAATGAGACAAAGTGGGAGATCGGCAGTTCAGTGACAGAGATCTATAATGGATGCTTTAAAACAGGTAATGTCCCTAAAGATGGTGAAGCCGTTAATATGGTATTAGGGGTGTGGGGGGGATACGCCTTGTTTGTTTGCATACTTTGTATAGCGGAAAGGGATATTTCTTTTCTTTTTCTTTCTGTAAAATAGGACTCAAGAAAAATCCATTGATTAAACAAAACACGGGGACAGAGAATTAGGTGATAGGAGAAGAGCACCAAAAGATAAGAGAACAAATTCAAGAGATGTTTACAAATGGACCGTTCTTTTCTTGGTAGGCTGAGAAATGCTGGGAGATGCGATGAGTGAGCAGTCACTGATCTAACGTGGACCCTGCAGGCTAATGAGTCTGTGGCTTTCATGGTCTTGATGGAATGGCAAATGACAAGGCTGTGTCCTCTGGTGCCAGTGGGGCTTGTTTATTTCTCCAACAAAACCATGAAAATAACGGCAATTTGTTTGATAAAATCTGAGGGTTGACAAACAGGGATAGACTTTTACCTCATTGTTTTGGGTTTTGCTTGTTTGGTTTTTGTTTTGCTAATTTTTTTTCCAAGATAATGTCTCACTATGTAGTTCTGGCTGTCCTGGGTCACTCTGTAGACCAGGCTGGCCTCAAACTTACAGAGATCTGCCTGCCTCTGCCTCCCGAGTGCTGAGATTAATGGTGTGTGGCTCTGTACCTGGCAGACCTCGATGTTACAAATGTCAATTTCTGAATCTCAAGAATTATTTACTGACAAAAGCTAATACCAGAACAGCCAGCATTGATGGAGTATCATCCTGTACCAGACTCTTGTCCAGAGCAGCCAGCATTGATGGAGTATCACCCTGTACCAGACTCTTGTCCAGAGTAGCCAGCATTGATGGAGTATCACCCTGTACCAGACTCTTGTCCAG
>LOJH01006341.1:5428-29712 GCA_001685095.1 Ellobius talpinus
TGTGTGTGTGTGTGTGAGAGAGAGAGAGAGAGAGAGAGAGAGAGAAAGAGAGAAGGGTGGGTATAATAGATAATAGGAACCTGATTTTTCTTTCAGAGAGCTTCTCTAACCAAATGCAATTTAAGCTTGGATCTAAGATGACCAGAAGTTATTAGGTAAAGTGTAGAAAAGCCTTTCCATTCAAGTGAAAAGCACATGGGAAACACTCGAGAAAGGTGGAGAAGTAACACAGTTGGTGCATAGAATGTATGCCCGTGTGGGTACCATGGTCAGCAGAATGTATGCCCGTGTGGGTACCATGGTCAGCAGAATGTATGCCCGTGTGGGTACCATGGTCAGCAGAAAATGAGGCGCTCAGTAGGCAGGCAGGTGCTATATCATGCAGAGCCTGGCTTTGCATTTCATTGTAATGCAAAAGGAGAGAGATTTGATCTGTTTTATTTTGACAGATCACGTTAGCTGCATTCACAGTAGGTGTGAGGCTGACAGTGGATGTGGTGAGAACAGTTAGGAAGCTATTATAGGGAGGTGATGATGGGCATTGATGAAAGTGGTAGCCATAGAAGGAAAGGGAAGTGAATAGACCTGAGGGGTTCTTTTGAGGGAAGAGTCAATCGGACCCGAAGATGGACTCACTGATGGAGGTGGGAAGACTAATACTGCTAGGTATCATGCTCAGGTCTTTGATTTCAGTCATTGTGTGAGTGTCGATGGCACTCATTGAGTGGGCGATTGCGGAAGGAGTTGCTAAATGGGTTTGAATACTTTTGGCATCAGTGTGCTGCTGAAAAACGCCTCCAGAATGCGTGCACATACACATCTGTGAATAGGTTTTTTTTCTAGACAGATAAAAGAGAAGACAGTGCTAAATTGAAGGAAGGGGCAAACGAGACAGAATTAGAATGAATGGGAAGTAAAATCCCCAAAGTTGTGGGAAAGGTAGGTGTGGTTTGGTGCATATTGACATCACTTAGGGCATGTGATTTGAGAAGGATATGCCTAACAAACCACAATGCCTTGATCTGCAAAATGAAGAAATGCCTTTATTTAGAAAAGTGAAATGATGATCATGTCTGTCTCATATTCTGAATCTGAGGATTGAAGGAAATAATTCATAAGAAGTACTTTAGCCAAATGCCTGGCTAAAGAAGAGTTCATTGATTGTACAGAGCTGACCATAGAGGAGTCATTATGGCAGTGTGTAAATATCTTCCTTTCTTCCATGGCTGTGAAACCTCAGTACTTGAGTTTCTAACTTGTATAGGTCATCACACCAACGAATAGCTTTTGGGGAATCAGTAAAATGGTAGGATTTAATTAATATTTATAAATCACTATGCAATGTTGTTAAGCTTAAATTATTGCAATCAGTGAAATTTTTGAGCTGATGGGATAGTCAAAATTTTCTCATTTCTAGAAATGCTAGCTAGAGTTTAAAGTTTGCTATTTAGTTTTCTGAGAGATCAGTAAATGAATTTTAACTGAATTACCTTAAAACATAAAAAAACGTGTTTTAAATGAAGATCCTTTCAATATATTTATTTTCACTTTGAATCATTCTAAAATCTGTATGTATTTTTCTCAGCCCTAACAACATTATGAGGACATTGATTCTGAAAACACAATTAAATAGGCACCTATTCTGCATAGGAATCTTCCACCTGGGCTCTTCATCTAGACTGATTTTTGCAAGCGTCTCATGGAACACTAGATTTTATTTTTCCTACCCTGCTTTTCCTGGGACTGGCTACTATTTGATAACAGTCTTTTCATACTCACACACATGCTTTAGGAGATTAAGGCAGAATTGTGTCCAGTCTTTAGACATAGAATTTGCCTGCAAAGTTGTTATGGAAAACCTAAGAATATTCTAAGATCAAATTTGAACGGTATATTTACTGGCAAAATCGTGCTGCAGGACATCCCATAATTTCTCTTGACTTTTGTATCTTTGTGCAGGGATGAATGAAGGAATAAGACAACATATATAAAAACCTAGCAGTAACAAAGTGTAAATATTGTTTATGGTTACTGTGGTTAGATAGAAACCAATTAATTCTATAGTTCTAGAGAACTGGTTAATTCCTCAGGAAGCCAATTAAATGCTGACTTTAGTTTAATATTCTAATTGACATTAAATGACAATAATAATATGTACATATTACGGTCATTATGTCTGAGGCATAATGAACATTTATTAAGTATTATTTAAAATACTCATTAAATGTTCTCTTTTATCCCTCTAATGAAGGAAATAGTGCTGGAACAAGGTAATTATTTCCTTATTGAACACATGGAGCTCTACATGATCATGTCTGAAAGTGCTTGTGAGCACAGCAGAAAGAAAAATAATAAAAAGCCATGTTCTCAATTTCTCCCATCGTACCATGGAAGCCGAACATCTCTCCCCAAGGAAGGTGTTGAGAACAAAAAACAGGTGAGTGGAGGCGAATTCCACCCACCAAGCCTTGTGGAAGCACATGCAACTGGAGGCGAAGCGAGGAGCGAGGAAGCGCATGCAGTACCTGGTCATGTCAGAGTCAGGGAGCAGGCCTAGATGGTAGTGGGGGTAGGGAGCTGAGAGAAGGAAGCTTTTGTCACACTCAACAGGGGAATAGTGCCTGGGAGAAGCAGGCTTATCACACAGTTTGTTCACAGTGCTGTAAACGGGTTCCGGAGGCCTGGTAACACAAGAGCAAGAGAAAGATGCAGAGTTAGCACCCAGGAGGACCAATCCTATGGCTAGCAGCAGTTCACTGTATTTAAAAGGAAATACCCAACTTCAAGACATTTTATCATTAGGTCCTAGTAGAAATCAATCTCTCTGCTTATACTTAATACATCATACATTGTTTATGGATTTATTTAGACATATATTGACTTTATTCCTTAGCCTCAGTTGTGAGTAGATCCGTCTCCATAAATGTGTTTAGTCCAGTATGACCCAGGCAGGGTGTTTTCTGAGCAAGTTGATTTTGCTAAAATCTTTGTAATTATTTCCTACCGAATTCCTCCCTCTGCTAACTTGAGACTCTAAACAATATGATGACTGGTACTTCAAAAGCTATCCTGGACCATGAAGCAACCTACAGGATAAAGGTTAAATTATACAGGCAGTTGAGCATAAAGGGTCGGCGTGTAGAGCTGGTGTCACGGATGACGTGGGATATTATAGTGCCTCTGGGTTCCTTTCATGTGGGATAAAAACACAGTATCTAGTTTAAGGTACTGTTACCTTTTGTTACATAATCAGGAGCTAAAATTCAGATGTACTTTTATAAAACTTAAGGCTGTAGCTTTAATACAAAGAAATTGCTATCTTAGCCCACCATAAGGGCAGACACACTCAGTTTCATTGCACCCGCTGAACACTCTCCCTAATAGGGAAATATAAGGAACACTATTTTCTTACTACATAGTTTGGTGTTTCTAAATGTTTGGAGAACTCACTGAATCTCTGTGTTAACATTGCTGGAATCTGTTCTAATCTGCCAGGACAGGACCTCAGAAAAAAGAAGTTAATGAATATAAAACATTCCCACGATGATGTAATCCCTGGATCCCATTTGCCCAGGAAAGCTGACTCAATTTTCAGCCTGATGTTGACTCTACAGACCAAGAAGATCATGTTACCATTTTTTTCTAGTTAAGTTGTACCATATTTAGAGAAAAATAAAATCAAACGGATTAATAAATGTCCTCAAAAAACATAATAGCTATATTGTATTCAGCTAAAGATAAATGCTGCATTTTCTGAGTACCATATTACATTCAAGTCCATGAAAATGAACCTTGTGCTTTGCCAAGAGCTGGACTCTTTAAACTTTCAGTTGTGTTTTCGTAATAATTTTAATGTCCGTATAACATTATTACATTGTTTAAGAATTAAATGATTCAATGTTTGGGGAAAGCTCAAATACATTGTGTTTTAGAAGGAGGTGCCCTTTTTTCTTGCTTATAGTTACCCGCAGTGTTCCTTCATCATGAATTAATTACTTATCTAAGCTTAGTCATGTGTCATCCAAAGCCTTGGAAAAGCAGAGATAAATTACTGGTGTTCCAGATTCATGTAGCTCTGAAGTTTAATCTGCCATTCCTTTCTTCCTTGTTTGTGTGTTACTCTTATATGGTCACATGCTGAAGACTAGGTCTCTCTGACTCAGAATCTTTTCTTGGTTGTAAAAACACTTGATGCCTGTGGATGTGAATCAATGAGAAGAAACAAAAGCTAAGACGTAGCACCCTTGACTAAATTCTCTTGCAAGCTAACAGCGAAATCAAAATGATGGTGAGACTGCAGTTCATCTTTTCAACCAATAGCTTCATCAAAGTCCTAGATTCTGCCATATAGTATGCAAAATGTAGGTCTCAGTACAATACACAGTAAGTGCTACACAGCTATGTTCAGAATGCTCATGCTAGGAACTGTATAAATGTTCACTAAATCAACAGACAGTATTTGCTGTTCTTTACTAAGAAAAACACTTTTTTTTTCTGGCTCTTTCAAGAAAGCTCTAAGCTATTTTAAGTATTCTAGATTGTCACTAGGTCTAAAACTTTTCATATCATTATTAATTTTTAGGTTACAAAGAGGGATGAAATCCCAATGTTGCTGTTGAAGAAATGAAAGAAAAGCTTTAAGTACGTGGCATGCAGGGTTTGTGAACCCTCTGAAGATTGAGCCCCTTGTGTTAGTCTCTGGCCACCATGTCTGCCTGTAGTCCTTGAGAGAGTTAATCTTCTCTTGGAAGACTTCTTAGCCCTAAGCTCCAGAAGGTCCAATACCTGCAGCCAGCATGTTAGTCATTCTTTGTAGTTATGTTCCCTGTGACATCTCTTCAGACAGACAAGAAATGCCAATCACTGTCACTGGGATCTGAGTGGCTGGAAGAGATGTCACCATCACTCCAGTAAAGAAATGAGTGAGCATATAATTTTCTGTAATGTGAGTCAGCTAGTCACAAAGGACAGACCTGTTTATATTGTTACAAGCACCCAGAGTCGGAAAGTAATGAATATGGAAATCTGCCGAAGGCATTTACTTCCTCTGTTTATTCTGTGGTTATCTCTGGCACTAGTGGAAGGGATAGCTGACAATATTAGTGAGATCTCTAAGTGAATTTATACATAAATCATTTATCCTGCTCTGCACTTACCAAAGGCCATAGGAAAATGACTTCTTGGTCTCATCTGCGGAGCCATCAGCATTTATTTGCTCATCTCTGGGTTTATAATTGCAGGATCTTGTAGCATATAATTAACACAGTCCTGGCCCTTGGTGACCTCTGAACTCCATTAGAACTTGCTATGTACTCTACTTCTTTTCCATTTTTAATCACAAACACACACACAATTATGGTACACTGGAGAGGGATGCGGCATCCATACCCTATTTAGAAAACCTACCCTGTCTGTCATGGCCCCACCCTTCCCCCACTTGACTCCCAACTCAACTCAACTCCTGCACAGCCAGTGTGATATAGGACTATTTGACCAGAACCAGGCCCCTCCTGTAGTTCATGATATGGGTGGTAGGGATCAAAAGAAAAAGAGAAACAAAAACCAGGACTACTTAATTGGATTCTTCTACGAGAATTGGACAGTTGTTAATTAAGGTAAAGAAAAGGAAATTAGCTGGCAGTATAAGGAAATGCAGACACACAGAGTCACTGTAGAGGCATCTTCTAACGATAGAGAACCAGGGTGGAACTCTGCCTCACATGTCCAATTGTCTATGGGTTCGTAGTCCGGGCATTCTGAAATCTATTCAAGTAAATATTATCTGAAACACACAGTAGCAGAACTATGGCCAGACCAGGGACCCCGAGACCCAGATTTGGGTTTGTGGAACAAAGGTCAATTTTTTCCCCCCAGAGACAGGGTTTCTCTCTGGAACTAGCTGGCCTCAAACTCACAGAGATCTGCCTGCCTTTTCTAAAAAACATTCTTGAAGATTTTTCTTTATTTTTTTTCTTTTTAATTGAATTTTAAAGGTAAGACATAAATCTGCAAGTAGTAATTCAGTAATTACCTAACATCCGTGTAAAAAGAAGTCCAATAAAACATGAGATAATTAACTACATAGAAACTTAAAGCCACAGAGTTCAGATTAAAAAAAAATCTTATGTAATTAAGCACTAAGCTGGAAAAGACATCTGTTCATATAAAATCATCAGTCTTTTAAAGATGTTCCTATAAATAAATGAGAAAAACAGCACAAAGGTCACTAGCATCTAATCACAAAAGAAAAGATAGAATTGGCAAATAGGCATACACATATAAATGTTTGATCTCAGTGGGCATAAAGCTAATGTAAGTTAAACCAAGTGCCCCTCTCTGTGTCCTATAGAAATAGAGTGTCTCTTAGCTAACAGATCATCATTTAGTTGTGGTATGGCAAGGCAGACACTTATATTTCTGGTGCTATGGGGTGTGAAACCGCTTATAACTTCCCAAGAAAGCAATTTGGCAGTACATTTCAGAAGCTTTAGCTGTGATCCTATCTTTTGTTTCAGACATTCTACCTATAGGTGGCTTTCTTAAAAAGAACATTTAAAAATGTCCAAAAAGGTTTTTATATAGAGAAAGCTATCTTTTGTTATTAGAACAAAAAGAATAAAAATATATTTGACCAGGACACAAAGGCATGAAGCCAAAGATGTACCCACAAGATGGTTTATACAGCCATTGAAGTTGATAGTCATGCAAATTTTAATGATTTAGAAATCTATTGCATTATGTCAAACACACCATGAAGTTGTTCATGGGGCAAGAGGGGCAGTGGGTACTGCCCAATCTATTTCCTTACCAATTCTGAAATACTCGGACATAAAGAATGTGTAAGTTATTGAGGTGGTGGTGGCGGCATATAGAATCCAGTGTGAACTGAAGTGGGGTGATGGGTCTTTCATAAAGCAGTAATGGCAAGAAAAATTCCAAGATGAGCCTGAGAACTAACCTCCTTTAGAAGCTGGTTAAAGGCTTGCGTAGGAGATGAAATTATAAGATGATGCAGGTCTCGTTTACAATTCTAGCAGCCATGCTTGGGCAGCCATAGAGGTTACTATTCTTCCAACTGGGTACCATTTAAATAGTCCAGTCACCCGGCTGTTCACTTACACATTTATTCCTCTGTTCCACATACTCATCAGAGATTTGCTCTGAGCATGGCAGCAGAGAAACACTAGGTATGGTGTATTAAGAAGGGCTAAGTGCTTCCTCTGCTGAAGTAGCAACATTTTGTCTGGAAGGAAACCTCATTGCAAGGGCAGTTAACCAGGCCATGTCAGATGAGAAGACAGACATGCCTGGGGACCAACAGGGAGCTGCAATCCAGAGACCTAAGGAGCCGGATTGCTCTTTTTGAGTTTTCCTGCAGGAATCCCATCTTTGATTTGTTTTGTTTGTGACAGGTTCTTGCTATGGAGCCTAAGCTGACTTTGAATTCACTATGCAGCCCAGGCTGTTTTCTGACATGCCGTCATCCTGCCCTAGTCTCAGGGCTGGGATTACAGGCACAAATTACCATATAAGATCAGATAACACCTGTTTCTTTATGTTTCTTCTTGGTCCTTCACTGGTTCTCAGACTCATTAGCAATTACCTCCCATGTAAAAAGAAAACAAACAAACAAATGATCCCCAAGTCTAATTATCTAAATGTACTTACAGGCATTGGGGTCCTGAGAAAATGGTTTATCCCTATGTATTGCGGAATATTATTTTCAGGTGTGCTACTATTGTTTACGCTGTATTTGTTTAACTCTGTGAAGCTGTGATTCGTTGCCTGTCTGAAACACCTGATATTCCTAATAAAGAACTGAATGGCCAGTAGCAAGGCAGGAGCAAGGATGGGCAAGGCTGGCAGGCAGGATATAAATGGAAGGAGAAATCTGGAAGAGAGAAAAGGAGCATCAAGAGAACAAGGAGAGGAGGATGCCATGGGTCAGCCACCCAGCCAGTCACGGAATAAGAGTAAAAGATGTACAGAAACAGGAAAAGGAAATGCCCAGAGGTGAAAGGTAGTAGGGATAATTTAAGAAAAGATGGCAAGAATCAAGCTTATGTTTGTAAGACCAGTCATTCATAAATAACAATAAGCTTCCATGTGTGATTTATTTGGGAGCTGGGTGGTGGGTCCCCCAAAAGATCCTAAAAGAATGAAACATCAAACTACATTGATACTTTGGTTTCCTTGCCCATGAATCTGAATAGTGGCTTCATCTCTACCAGTGGTTCTCAACCTGTGGGTGGCAATCCCTGTGGGGGCTGAAAGACCCTTTCACAGGGGTCACCTAAGACCACCAGAAAACACAGATATTTTCATTACAGTTCTTAACAGTAACAAAATTGCAGTTACGAAGTAGTAATAAAAATAATTTTAGGGTGAGGGGTCACCACAACATGAGGAACTGTATCTAAGGGTCACAGCATTAGGAAGATTGAGAAGCACTGCTATAGGCGGGAGGAAGTATGAACAGCGCATAGTGATAGGAAATGACTATCACACACATTGATAGGCAATTGGGCAATAGTTCATCAGGTGTATATGTCTATCCTGTCACTTTTGAAGATGGGAATTCATTCTTCAGGGATCGGCTCCTCTTATGATGATCAAAACATGTTTATAATTATTTCTAGGTTGCTGAATACTTAGCTAATAAAAATAGGGTGCTCAGTTAAAATTTAAAGTCAGCAAAACAATCAAGAACTGTTTAGCCAAGCTACGTGGGGCACATTTAAAGTGTGTTCATTATTTATCATTGCTTAAATTAAAATGTAACTGGGTATCTTCATTTTACCAGCAAACCCTCCAGCTCCTTTGCCTTGCAGTCTGCTCTACCTTGCTAGTACTTTGCTTCAAGCACTGAAAAGAACTTGGAAGAATAATTTGCTGTTGACTTTGACATTATGTTTTGATTTTGGAATTAGCAAATATGTTTAATTCATTCTGCTAACAGCCTCATACAATGGCCATGTTCATTTCCACATGAAGATGTATACATTTTAAATAATCGTTGATCTCTCTCTTTATCTCTTCTCTCTCTCTCTCACACACACACACCAGTGCTTTCACTTTTGGGTTATGCATTGTATATTATAGATCTATCTAAATTAGGATACAATGTAATCACTTTTTAAAAAATGTATTTTTAATTCAAGTTGAGATAGTTACATTATATTTCCCCTCCCTTTCCTCCTTCCAGCCCCATCCCAGCTATCTTCCCATGAACCCTTCTGGGGCTCTTCCCATTCTCAAGTTGATAACAGGACCATTACTATGTCACCTAACTGTTGTAGAGCTTCTGCCTGCACACAGGTGGTCATTGTAAAACCTATAGTCTACCCTTCAAAGTTTCCATTTCTAAGAATGTGCCTTGCCAAGTTGAGCACAGTAGGTATTCAGAGGATTGTCATCACTGATAGAGTTTGAAAAGGCAAAGGCAAAACATTGGGAAAGCCTACATGGTCATTAGTATTACAACACACACACACACACATACACACATGCATTGAAACCATTGCTATTTAAGTAGTTTTATGACATAGTCACACATCTTTCAAGTGAAAAGGTGCTAAAAAGTATATATAGTTTAATTAAGTTTGTGTGACTAAGAAAGTTATGAAGTATAGAATGTATTTCATTCTTCTACTTAGTAGAAAGATAGAGACAGAGAGCAATTGAGAGAATGAGAGTGAGAGGAGGAAAAAGAGAATTGGAGAGGGAGAAGGAGAGAGAAGTCTGGAAGTGTATGCGAAATAGTTCACCTCACATCCTTTCATTTCTGGATGATAACTCTAAAAAATCTTTTCTACAGCTATTTCTTATTTCCTAGGTGACTTTTCAAGGACATCAAAATTTCTCACTGTATAAACTGATGACCAAAATCCATGAATCTGTATAGATACCATCTATCAATTTTGAAAGAAATATTTGTGTCTCTGTATATAACTGTACAAAAGCTCCCAAAATGTGAATGATTTTTTTTTAAGCAGTGTGGATAAAGGAAAATTTTGATTTTAATCACATTTTCTGTTGTAATTTTAAAAATAGTTTTACTCCATGAAATAATAGATCTTAAATGATCTTATTTCCACTCTCCCTCCACTGCAAATGGTAACAATGAGGTAGTAATTCTATATTCAGTAGTCTGCCAGTGGGAGTCATTTTACAATGTATATTGACATATCATGGTGCATTCCTTGGATACATATTTTTGTTTACCATGCTTCAGTAAAGTTGAAAAAAAAGAATTCTATCTATGTATTTTTTTCTACTCAAGATAGATGGATTTTTATTGAGGAATTTGTTTCAGGTACTGTTATATTCAAACAGCAACACATCTTCAAACACATCTTCAAACATCCAGTTAGAGAAATAGTAAATAAAAACACTTCCTTCTGAGTTTTGTTTCTCAGTAATGACCAGTGTATTCCTATGAAATGTGTGGACCTAAAAAGACACTGTTAAGATGGGGAAAAGCCGTGTTGTGAATAATTGCTTATGACTAATGGAATGGCTTAACTGGTATGACCATTCTTGTATATGGATTTGCTAGAGTCTCAAATGTCTTCAATTACATAGGTAGATTCAGCGCCTATGAAGATTTCAGTTAAGGTTTAGTTGGCATCAAAGAAATGATATCCTAACTAAAATCCTTTAATAGAAATGGTGACACCATTACAAGTGCAGCCTTTTTTTTTTTAACTAGTCTATCTATCCATTCAGCCACATTTCTTTAGTGCACTAAGAGAACATACAGGGAAGCCATGGAAACAGAGAAAAAAGCTTTTGTTATTTGGGGCTGTAAGATCTGCCATGTAATGCTTTCCTACGACTTATGCATTTGTGTGAATGGGGAAGTTACTCAAATTGTCTAAATCTTGGGTGCCTTGTCTAGAAAATAAGTTCTTAACATCTACTGTATAGAATGCCTGCAAGATGAAGTGATATGAGATATGCAAAGCCTCATGAATTGCCTACTAAATGTTAGGCACCCAGGAAATCACTAATTCTATGTGCTAGATACTAATCTAGTTGGTGTGGATGTTAGAGAAATCTATTCCAAGGTAAGTTCTTCCCTCGAGGTTCACTTCATCTTGATGAAGGCATATGTTTCTGTATAACGAGATTAAAACAGGATACGTGCATGGGAGAAAAAGAGATTCTCCACAGTCCCAAGATTTTCTTCTTATCTTTTCACAAACTGCCTGTTCCCTCCTGCCAGTTTTGAGATAACTGTATCTCAGATTCTGCTACTGATGCTCATTTAAAGAAGAGATGCCACTTGATACACAGTCAGCCAAAGAATTCCAAGCAGACTCTACAAGATAGTACTGACAATGGCAGTAAAGTCTGTTTGTCAAGAAGATTATTGGTTTTCCATAAACATCCAGGAAAATGGAATAATTGCTGACCTTGATTAGACCAGTGCAACCATATAGTGTGCTAGAAGTCTAGAGAACCATCAACTAGAAGAACAGCATCTTGGCAACAAACCTAGAGAGGATAGCTGTTCTTTCACTAGCAATACAGCAATGGAAACTTATATCTTTTGTTTATATCCAATTCAGAACATCCAGCAGATGGGAGGAATTTTAGAATTATGTATTCTGATCACTTTCAAAGTGGAATCATGGAAAAGAAACTATGTGAAGGTCATAGTAAAAACAAGCAGTGAAAACTAATGATCCAAACATTAAAACCCCCGTGGACTCCCTTGGTTTGTGTCAGAAATCTTAAGGGCAGCTTGGGCTACAGTCAGAAGGGAGGGATATAATACAGAGTTTAGCATCATACCAACCCCTCTTAAAAAACCCTCTCCTATACAATTTTAAGACAGGTAAACCTTGGAAGTTTTGGGGTGAGTGGTGACAGGGTGTGTGTGAGAGTTATAGTTGAATTGATACAATGACAGGAAACTAAATTTCCAACTCAACTTATTGTTTGTATGGATCATAATCTTCGGTTTTCACAGCAACAAATTTTAACAGTGGGTAAAATATATACATGTGTCTGTATGTACACACAGGTGCATACACACACACACAATTTCACAGACTTACATTGAGGCTCAGAGAAGACAAAGGGGCGTAGATAAGGAACGCCTAGACAGTGTTTGGAATGGACATCTCATTCACTCTGACATCCACCATGTGACCCTTTACTGAAGCAAATTAAATGGAGAAAAGCAAAGCAAAATAAAGGTCTGTGGTAACGGTGTGCATTGTTGAATCTCTGTGTGTGCAGGATAGCCAGGCCTTCTCAGAAGGAACATCTTTAAACACAACAGATGCTAGGCAGGCAGGTGGCAGCCAAGGACAGGCGTGGGAATACAAATGCGTCCATCTCTGCACCGCCTCCTGCTGCCCTTGAAATGAGTTGAGCAGCAGCGTCTCTGGACTCTGATACATGCTTCTCCATGACCACACTGTCAATCCCGCTTTTGGGTGTGCTTAAGGGAACACCAAAGGTCTCTGTGTATTAATAAAGAGAAGCTTCAGTAGGAAATAGAGGTGTGTTTGTACGAGGCCCTTGCACTAAAGTAAGCTGCCCTGTCTTAAGAAGCATACGTCAAAAGAGAAATGTCATCATTTATTGAACCGATTGTTCATTGTATGAATTTGCCGCGCTCTTTCTCAGTGCATTTGAAGCGAATCTGGAGATATTAATACTCCAGGTATCACTGGAGATTTGTGACGTGGGAAGGAAAGTAGAATTATACCAAAGGCATTTTGCTTTTTGCTTTTTGGTCTTCAAATATTTGAGCTGCTGAAGAATTGATGCTCAATCAGGACCAGAGAAGAAAGTCAGGCAAGAGGAAACTTATTGTCATGTCTAATTTCACTTAAATGAGATTAAGTAATGCTTAAAAAACAGATGTGTTTCAACACAGTAAACTTTACACTACTGGTTTTTAAGATGTCTGGTACTTTGAAATATAAAATTGGAGCTCAGATTCTGTTTAGTAAGTCTTGCTCAGGAGAAATGAATGTCTTCTCTTGTACATTAATACTCTCTGTGTCCTTAGTACAATCCATTGTTTTCATTGACTAGACTTCAAAAGGGAAATATATTTGTTTTCTTCTAATACATCACATTATGATTTTACCTTTGGTAATGTAATATTCTGACATCAAAGAAATGATGGATTTAAGTCATGGGCTCCCAAGCCAGTCAGGACATCAGACTCACCATGTTTTTCAGTTCTGTTCATTTGATTTAATAATATAAAAATGGGTCAGTTTCTATTTTGTTCCTGTTTGGTACAGTAATTAAAAGCTATAGCTTTAGATAACAGGTCTGTCCTTTTTGAGAAACCTATGAACTAGTCATTTGTTTGAATTGCATCAATTCTTTACACATTACAGAATACCAATTATTGCACTGAAGTTTTCTGACTTCAAAATATTCAGCTGACAAGTGTTAACATTTACAGAGCAAATATTAATTTCCCATTTTAAGGGAAGGAATAAAATGAATTGTTTCAGCAGTGATTATATTATGCATATAACTTCGCCTTGAAAAGCAGATGTGTAGTGTACCTGTGTTTTTATTTTTTTTGGTATTTTTTTTCTCCTTTTTCTATCCCTAAGGACTGAACTCAGCCTCACACTTTCTAGGTCAGCGCTCTGCCACTTAGCTCAATCTGTAACGCCCACCCCATCCCACTATGCGTGCATCTATTCTCTATGGAAAGGGAAGGAGTGCTTTTCCCCTATTCACTTTTGAGTCTCACCCAACTAAGCCCTAGCCTAGTAACTGGTGCTCTAAATGACAGTGGAGATTAATAGTCACAACATTAAGGCTAGCCTCCAGGTCAGTTTGTGCTAGCTCTACATAAATGTGTTCTATATAAATAAGCTGACTCAAACCTAATAACAAGCCAGAAGATAGACACAGGGGGCCACCGAGGTAAAGAAGTGATATCATGCATCCAAGATCAAACAGCTGGTGGGGTCAAGCTCTTCATTTGTCTACTTGCATGATATGTGCTCTTAACCAAGACACATTCCACTCCTGTATCTAGAGCGTGGGTTCTAGATTCACCACTTGCTCTCTAACAGTTATGGGAGAGACTATGCAATGTCTGCCATGTCAGATTCTCCAGTGTAAAATAGGTAGGAGTGCTGTTCTGTCCTTTTGTATGTTATACTAGGTGACAAAGTGTGGAATAGGGAAAGCACCCATCTGGGCAGTAGCAGATAGTGTTAAAGGTTTACCAACATCATTACAAATTCAGATCAGGACCTCGCATAATTAACTTTGAAAACTTTTTTGCTATCACACTTATTTCAGCTGTTTCATTTTGCTTTCATCTCCTGTCTGAAGGTGGTAAATGAGTCTTTAAAGGAGATTAGGGCAGAACAAAGCATAAAGCAAAGATATTGGACTCCACTGGATCAATTGACAGCATTGTTATTAAGAGTCTACATGAGAACGGATTCAGCTCTATGTCAAGGTCAACCCAATTTAAAACAGTTCTAAGACCAGAATAGATGTTGAAATGTTGACATGCACAGCTACAACCACAGCCAAAGCTAAATTCTTGCAGTAAAACCTGCATTAAGGCATATGCAGTCTGGAGTGATAGTCAGAATGACAGGCATTGCGACGACATCTCCCCCAACCTGACCCAGCACCAAACCAGGTTGTAACTGTTTCTAGAATGAGGACATCACATAAGACTCCAGTTGCGCCTTTTGGAAGAACATAAAAGTCAAAGACCAATGAAGCACAGGGAAGATTCTAGAAATCTTAACACTAGCAAAGCATCTATGTGGTATACCCAAAAGACCAAGACTCTGGAGTGGGTTGGAACTCTTCTACTATTCTGTTCCAACTACATGACCTTTAGTGGCATGGTCAACGATGTGGCTTGTGGAGCCTAGTTATCTATGCTCCATTCCAGCTTCTCCATAATAGTACTCTGCTTTGCTGCGTCATTGCATGATGGGGATAAAAATAGGTAAAACAGTTAAAAATTTGAGTTATGGAGTGATGAGTGATCACGACTTTATGTGTGTAACACCAATATCTCTTACTTTAGCTTTCTTATAAAATGAGAGTAATACTACTTTCTTTAAAGACAACACAGGATATTTTATGTTTGAGACAGGGCAAACATTCAGAATGTGGTAACAGTTATTACCATTTGTTCAAGATGTATTTTTGTATTCTCTTTATTCTTGTTCACGTAGTCCTGGTATTGACCAGAAATAATTCATAAAGAAGATGAAACACCCTCTTTATTGAACTTAAGTGGTTGAGAAGAATTGTTCATGCCAGGGAAACTTAGATGACAGATCAATGTGTTAGCTCATGTCTGACATTAAATAAACCTTAATAAACTGTTCCATCTCATAAGTTCTTTGCGTTGTAATGTATGTGTTGTATGTGACAAACGCATAAATAAGCTTAGACCGAATGATCCTTTCCCTCCCTCTCCCCTCTTTGCCTTCATGTGGAGAAGTGTTTACTTAGATTATCGATAATGAAAGATAAGACTTAGTGTCTCTTTAAGAAAAGGGAAAGGAGAAGAAGCTTAATCAACACTGTCTACTAATTTATCTAATTGTAGGATCTGTTCTTCAACAGCATCATGAAGACAAAGTGCCTTTCTCTGCAGTTGGGAAAGCAGAGGGAAGCATTGCCCCACACCATACAGCCCTAGTAGGGAAGTCTTCATGGAAACGCAATCTAACGATATTACACCCATGGTTACATGTAGTCACCATGCTCTGCATTATGTCCACAACACCTACTCATGCTGCAGAGCTGACCATGCACTTTTGACCAGAATGCTCTCATTTTTACATTGATTATAGAGTTTTGGTGCAGCCCTATATCTGCCTAGTCCCCATAGGCATGCAGCTTCCCTCTATCTGTCTTATGGCCTCCAGAGAAATAGTTACATGGCTGGAAACCCTGGAAATTTAAGAAGTTATCTAAGACTATAGGTGAGGTCTTCAATAATACCCTTTTAAAGAGAATCACAGAAAATGTGTTAAGTATTTTATAAGTTACATTTTGAGACTACTTACCAGATGTTATGTCTAAACCATTTAACTTGCCACACTGTACAGACCCTTGCAGCTTCCGTCACTCATAGCTGAGCCCACATGGGTTAGTTGGCATTGTTTACCTCATGTGTAAAGAAAAATTACAACAGTTGCCTTCTTTAATTATGCTACTTAAACATCGTACTTCAAATAATTTGTAGTCTGTAAGATATTATACAAACGTCACCTCCATAAATTCTTATAAATTTCGTATAAATTATATAAGGCATGTAAATAATATCTGTATATAACTGGCTGTGTTCTGATTCTGATTATGGCTTGTAAGAATCATAAGCCAGTGATGGTGCCAGAGGATGAATTGAAGAACCTCTTCCTTCTCCTTTGTGTCTCCCCTTTACACTCCCCTTCCAGACTGGACTCTGGGGAAGCTGTCACAAGAAGTCACTTAGATTGACCAATTCCTATTGGTATTTTAGTCTCTGTCACCTCCTGTATGAAGCTGTCCCTGACCCATGGGCCTGTCCCAGATGCCCTGTCTGAAGCGTTCCATCCTCTGCAACAAGCACATATCCTTTCTATTATACTTGGTGTTTACTTAGCTGCATCCCTGGACAGTTCACGTTACTGTCTCCCTGAGAAAATCAAATACTGGTAACTAATATTTAAGAAATGAATAAGAGGAAAGCTAGAAAGAAGAAATAATGTATGCATGGCTTAAACAAAGACCTAACCAAAGAAACGAGCAGAAATGGAGAATAAAGGGGAAAAGTAAAAGCATGACAGTCAAACATGAAAAAGAAAGGCATTTAATTTGAAAAAGAATTATTTTAGAAGGGGAAGAGCAGGATAGGGACATGGGGAAAAATGAGGCAAAGGGAAATCATGTGTGAAGACCACATGGAGTTTGAAGAAATAGTGGTGAGAGGCAGTAGGCAAGGGATTAGAGAGGAGAGAATCAGATGAGGATGGGGTTGAGCTTTTACTCTCTTAAAAACATGAAAAAATCAGTAAGATTAAAAATAGATACATTTAACTTAATTTAAATGAAAGAGCATTAAGAAAAATGTTTTCAAATGCAGCTGGGTGAATAAACTCAGCCAAAAATATTTAAGAAACCAATCTTTCAGCACACTAAAGAGTCCAATACTGTTCCTTATGTAAATCTATCATATTTACAATACACATATTTACTAAATATGTTCTAGGAACTCTTCTTTTTTACTAGGGCTAATATCTAAAACAATCAATTTCTCCTGTTTTCACAGAACAGTTATACCTTTGTATAGGGAGACAGGCAATACTAAATTCCCAGGTTACCAATTTGATTTTTCCTTTGTACCAGTGGTAATACAACTACTCACTGATGTGCAGAGTGTGCAGAAGGTGCTGTTCTCATTTGCCAATAGCCTCAGGGACATTGCATGGTTTATCATTTCAACATCAATGCCTGATGCGTATGAATAAAGAGGCTAGCAAGGACAATCATTTGGAGACTTCGGCAGGAACCAAATAACAAATGCTGTGTCTTGAACTAGTGTGCTGTCCATGGAGAAGTGAGCACATTGTGAGTGTATTTTGAAGAGTTTGCTGGTTGTTTGGGTCCAGGATGTGAAAGGAAGATGGAGAGGAGGCTGACCACAGTGACCACTGTGTCAAGGGTAACAAAGGAATAGAGCGATCATTTACAGTGAAAGGGAAGACCACGGAAAGGCAGGATGGGACCAATAGCAGGTTTACTATTGTGAACAGTTACTGTTTAGAAGACTAAGAAGAAATCAAGTGAGAAGCTGGTTAGACAATAAAGACATAGACATCTGTCTTACACATAAGTAAGAAGCAGGGCTGGGAGGTCAGAAAAACTGTGCAAGTATTATCATAAAAACCAAATCACCTAATATCCAATACAAATTCATTTAATTATGGTTCAACTGCATTTAATAGACAAGTATTATACATTATATATATTATATATTGGAATATTTTGAATACCTTGAGTTTTTATTATATTCATCTAGTAGAATACTTACTTTGTTATTCTTTATATTTTGTTAATATTATACATTTATATAAATGTGCATTATTTTATAATAAAAATAGTTAAAAATCAAAAAGCAGAAATCCAAATAGAACAAAAATTTGGCTGATGGGTGTTTCAAAAAATAAGGAAATGATTTTAGTGGCGAACATTGCAAAGACTGTTCTTGGAACTATTCAAAAGTAATGTTTTTTAAATGATTTTTTTAATCAGATATAATTTGATGCATTGTCTGTATTACTGACATTATCTAAAAACAATAAGTGAATTATATAACCCCCAAAAGTATGAAATTGGTCAAGTCTGCAATAGGGTAAGACTATGTTTAGAAAGTAATGATGATAGCCCACAGTTTTCTTATATTTGTTAAGTTGTTCATTAACACTAAATAATCTCTATAATAATAATGGTGATGATGATGATAGTGATAATGAATAAAAATAAAATAATCTCACCCACAGCAGGTAATGATAGAGGTTATGGCAGAAGCCACCCAGAGATAACAATGTTGTCACTGCTAACTCACTACCAAAGTCTATACATGGGTATGATAAGGAAGGAGATAATTTTATGCTCTATTATGATCTCCATGATATATGGCAGTTAGAGTAATCCCCCAGAGGAATAGATCATGGTGAGTTGCCCTGAGTCATAGCATGTATGTAACCTGTTTCAATTCACAGAGATAAGGGCCAGAAACAAGCTGCTCATCGTGTTGTTGATAGTAATTGACATGCAGTCCAAGGGACAACTATGAACCATGGTTAATGTCTTTTATATCGATCCCCTCAAAACTACCCCCTGTTCATCATTAGTCTATTTCCTCTTTTCTTATCACACCATTCAGTCTAAAATGGGGATGATGAACTCTGGTGTCACAAAATAATGCAGCATTGATTTGATAATTTGAATAATCAGTGACATAGATGTACAATAACCATCTTCCATAAGATAGTAGGCACAATGTTGTTCGTTATGGGCATTGAAAATGATGAATCTCCATAAATGACATCTTTGTATCTTTCGATTCTCATTATAACCTCATTTTTGCTAACACCAAATTAATTTCTCTGACAGTAAACAGCAACTTAATATGTTTCCAATATATTTTTCGATGTTCCTCTCTAATTAAGATTTGCTAACTTCCCCATTAATACTCTCTGCTTCTCACTGAATCGCTATGAATCACACCTCCAGGCTTGTGTATGTCAACCTTAGAGGTTATGTGGAGACCTCATCAATAAATAGAAAACTCCCCTTGTAGCGTTTACTTAATGATCTAGTCTCTGTCTGTAGCACAGGTTAACCCATTTCTTTCTTTTCATTAGGACACTTTGCCTCAAAAGAGACTTGTCTTAGTATGCCCCCCTGTAGGAGAAACCAGGCAAGCAAGACAGAGCAGAATGGGTAATTTCAAGGCATCTGCTTATGAATCCTTAAATTGGTGACATTTTTAAATGAGCTTTAGAAAATTTTTGAGGAACCTACTCGTGCCGTGAAGAATTTTAACAGAGAAATCCTGCTTGATGTTAGCGATTAGCTACCATGAAAAACCAAGAAAGAAAAACATAACCCTACAATTTATCTAATGTGCTTAGCTGCAGAGGTCAGGTGGAGAGACTGTTTATACCAGGCTTGGCTCCATTGACTCCCACTTTATATTTTCAGCTTAGTATTAGATGTTCCTTAAAGTTATAAAAATAAACATTCTCAATAAAGCTATTGGATTATACTGTTTCTTATAATAAAACCTGGTAATGTGCTCTGCAATATAAGTAGGCTGAAGAAGCACATGAAGATTATACCCTGCTTGCGTAGCTGTATCACACTGCTGGCTCGCTTTCAATAAGTAGCTGGAAGATGTTTACCAAGAAGTTTTATTTGTGAAAAATTCATCTTATAGACCTTATTTTCAAAAATAGTATTAATAACAGCTAGCCCAACAAAACATTTACGTCTTTCCTAGTACTTCACATATGAACTCATTTATGGTTGCAATAAACCTTCGAGGTGGGGAAAGCCACTCTGCTCCTTTTATAAATGAGAGAGTGGCTCTGTTGCATACCTAAACCCAGGCTGGGGTCAAATCTGAGCAGGTGGCCTTGGGGACTTAGGACCCAAGTGTTCATCAGAATTCTTGTGCAGGATCGGTTGCCTGTTGACGGTCCCGCTGACTGTTTTCTATTGTGCTTGGTAGAAAGCATGTAGGGAAAGATAATTATATTCTATTATGAAGAAAGGAAATTCAGTTAATCCAATCCTCCCTTAAATCATGGACTTTAAGATAAAAAGCAGACAGGCTACAGGCTCATGCTCTGACAGTGACCTCTGGTTCTGCTTGTTCCCCAGCCTCTTCCTGAGCAATATCCCTCACCTTGCACTTGCTAAAAGACTGTGAGCAAGATACGGTAATTGGGAAGTTGGTGTCATTTAGCTCAATGTCTTCCAAACTTTGGAAGCATATTTTCTTTGGGGTTTGTTCACAAACAATGAAATAAAAGAAAAGATGGTCTATAGGAATGCTGTCTAACTAGATCAGGCTCGCTCCTCATAATGAACATGGGCTGTAGCATGTAGCTCAAAACACAGTTCATATCCCCTCTTTCTTCTGTGTTCCCACTTCTGATCCCCTTGTCACCACACGCCAGCTGGAAAATCTCTTCAGTGGCCCAACAACTTCTCAAAGAAGCCTTAAAAGAAATCCCAGGTAATTTAGATTTACTGACTAGTACTTGTCAGTAATTCTTAATGTACTTTAGAGTAAACTCATAGTTCATCATTACCACTGAATCCTTTATCATCTGGTTCCTGCCTTCTACCCAAGTCTGATTTTCTACTTGTTTCCATTAGCCAAGTTTCCTAAACACACTACAGTTATTCCCAATGCAGTGACTTTGGCCTTGCTTCTTCTTCTTTTCCTTCTTCTCCTTCTCCTCCTCCTTCTTCTTTTCTTTGTCTTCTCATTCCCCTTCTCTTCTTCCTCCTCCCTCTCCTCTGCTTCTTCCTCTTCTTATCCTCCCCTTCACTCTTCTTCTTCTTCCTTGTAGCATCCTTTCTCTGATCTTTTCATAACCATGTGTCCTCATTCTTAAGTTCTCAGCCCAACATTATCTTTGTTGTCTCCTCAGGGAGGCATGCTCAAGGTATTCTATCTCATGAGATGCTCTTTCCTAGTCATTGGCTATCACATGATCCTATTGTGTTTTCTCGACAGTTCTCAACTAGTTCTGAAATTTTTCTGTCTATTTTATTACTACACCAGAATATAAATTCCATAAGGACAGTAACCCAATATGTTTTTGCTATTATGATTTTGTTTCTAATAACTATGTGGGATACATTTTAGAAACTGAATAATCGCTGAATGCTTAAGTCAATGAAAGAGAAACAGCAACTTGGGTAAACGTCAGAAGCATACCTAGCAAGCTGGTATTCTGTAATTTGGGGGCAAATAGGGTAGAGGTGGACTTCTAGAGAGTGGGATGGTATATACTTAGACGACCAATCAAACAGGTGAACATCATAGTCAAAATTCAGAGTTGTTCTTAGTTTCTATACATGAGGACTCTAGTGATTTTATTTAGCTTATGCTGTAGAATCAACCAGAATATGTGAAAGCCTCCTCTACAGTGACTCCGGTGTATATGTGCCTTTAAGGTTACATGAATTCAGTTTCTAGTAATAGGATGCACATCTCTCACAGCCCAGTTCACCTCCCCAATTTCCTTAACAGCATTCACTGCATTCATTAGGAAATTAAGCCATTGCATGGTAAGAGCTTCGTTTTGCAACCCATTTCTTTTTGTTTCAGTGTAGCGCTGAGGATTCATTGGGCTACTCTCAAGAGATGAATCTGGATGGTAAACAAACACGGCTCACGCTTCTGAGTACGAAGGAAGATGTGATGGCGCGGAGGAGGAATGGGTGGTGGAAGGTAGCCTGTGACGTTTTCCTCATTCACAGGTGACGCTACATTGACGGCAGCTTGTCTGAATTCTTCTTCCATATCCTTCATTCTCCAAACAGTAAATGTCAGCTTTGAGAAACAGAATGAATGCTGTGTTGCATATTTAACAACATCATCTCTCTAATTGGCTCTACTGCTTACAAGCAGAGGACCAGAGAAAGCCAACATATCATTAATTCTAGGCCCGTGCTCGCCTTCCATCATGTAGGAGCAGATTAGGCTACATGTATATAGGGCCCTTCCAAATCTGACAGCTTGTAACTCTCAGTCAAAAGTCACATGAGCACCATTGTTTTTATTTTTCTTTCTTTATTTTTTTGAGACAAGGTCTTACACTGTAGAGCAGTCTGGCCTCAGACTCATGGTAACCCTCTTGCCTTATCTCCCCAGGTACTTGGATTACAACAGTGAGCAATTATACCCAGCTGAAAACCAGATTTCTTCATCACACTGAATCTACTCTGATGTGGGATTCCCTTTTGTATGCTGTGAATACCATTAGTTAAAAAAGAAACTGTCTTGGCCTGCACAGGGCAGAATAGAGGTAGGTGGGGAAAACTAAACTGAATTCTGGGAGAAAGAAGGCAGAGCCAGTGAGACTCCATGTAGCCATGAGAGGGGAAAGACAGGTGCTGACAGCTGGAACCTTGCTGGTAAGCCATTGAGCCTCATGATAAAATTTAAAATAATAGAAATGGGTTAATTTAAGAGATAAAAGTGAGCTAGAAATATACATAAGCTAATAGGCCAAGCAGTGTTATTATTAATACAGTTTCTGTGTAATTTTTTTGGTTCTGGGAAGCCAGGAACAGACATGTAGCTCCTTACAACACTACTCTACTGTGTCTCAGTAGGCTCTCTACGAAGGCATTTTCATCCAAGACTGTTTTATTTAGGTACCCTTTCTATAAATTGGAAAAATATTTACAAATGTAATGAGAGAGATAAACTAAGTCACGGTAGCATTGTTCTAGTCAAAATTGCTTAAAAATCTTTACCATCTATCCATAACAGAGGGAGTATAAACCAGAGGACTAGAGTACTAGTCCTTAAAACAGACTGAGAAATATATGAGGCATTTATAATAAGATATTTCTAGCTTGATGTGATCTTAGAGGTTGTTGAAGAATTCTGCATCTATAGAAATGCTTTCCTGCTTGCTAAGCCCCCATTGTTATTGAATTTGTTACTTTAGATAAATATAATAAAGTCCTTAAACATAATACGTAACTCAAAGATAGTATCAAACCCATATGGTCTTCTGAAATGAATATACTATTAATAATTTATTATTATATTAAAACCTTATACTTTCTTAAAGGAATAATATGATCCTTTACTCCAAATCTGTATTGAAGGAATTCAGGACTTACAGAGATTAAGTGGTATTGAGTGACTGGGCCAAGACTACAAGCTGTAAAATCATCTCTGTGAGATGACATATGTAGATGGGGAGTAGACCTTTAAAGATATGTTGATTAGAATTCTTACTTTGATTCTTGCTGTATCACATGAGGCATTTTAAGTTTTTTTTTAAAAATTTGTAAACATTTAGACTATCACCCAGAAATCACACACACACACACACACACACTTACTTTATATTCCTCTTTAAATCTTTACAAGCTATCTCCCTACTACGAATTCCATTTCTGACTTTTTTTGCATAAATGATGACAATTTTTAATTATGGAGGAACCACAGGTGTGAAGAGAGCCAGTACTTGGCACACTGGGAGCAAACAATCAATCACTTTAGCTGTGGGACTTCTAAGAACACCTTGGAGAGATTTTTCATGCTTGTTTTCAGAAGTATGGAGGATTTCTGGGTTTTACATTCTCATATGGTCACAGACCATACACACAAAGAAGTTCATAAAAATTCAACATCCTGGTCAATACCTACATACCCTCAAGTTCAGAATCAAGGTCACCTCTTTGTTAAAACTTCGTTTGGTGCTATGGCTGTTCCTATGATGTCTATATAAGCCTCAAAAATCATTTACAAATGTTTCTTAAATGCCTCCTATGGTATTAGGGACCTTTGATAATACTCCATAACACTTGTGACTGAATCTTCCTTATCTCTGGAATTCAGTCCATGGTTGGAGAGACGGCTTAAACAGTTAAGAGTTCTTGCAGCTGAGTTCAGTTCCTAGCATCTGACGCATGTGACTTTACTACCTTCTATAACTCCAGTTCCAGAGGATTCTATACCCTCCGCACCTCTCAAAAGGCATACACACGTCACACACACACAC
>LOJH01006342.1:15295-32598 GCA_001685095.1 Ellobius talpinus
CTCTCTCTCTCTCTCTCTCTCTCTCTCTCTCTCTCTCTCTCTCTCTCATTTGTTGAATACAACCATCAGAGGAAACTTCCTGGCTTTTAAATGCCCATCAACGCAAGCTCAAAACTCTATGACCTGACACCCCATCTTTAGCACAACAGTGGAAGACTGATTCAGGGGAGAAGGGTGATGGAGAAGGGACCACAGACATTGTTAGATCATTGAGTCAGGAACATGGCTGCAGAAGCAGAGACACAAGTAGTGTCATTGAGAGCCCTCCTAGCAGTATTCAGGAGGGCGGGTGCTGAAGGTGGTTTCAATGAAGATGAAGTCCAGCCGTGTAGCAGGGTCAGGCCACAAAGAGCAAAGGTGGAATGAAGAAGCTGTAGAGAATCTTGTAAGTGTGCACACTGCCCTACGGGAGCAGCTCATCTCTAACCCAGAAAAGGACTGAAAAGAAGCACTAAAATACTTTCACAAACGCACGCACGCGCGCGCGCGCACACACACACACACACACATTCACACGCGCACTCCAGCAGCAGCATGAGAGGGAAGAGCAAGAAGCCAGAATCATTTCAAAATGACTCCACCTCTTTACCACCCTAGCAGAGTTTGATGTGACGATAAATTGTGATTTCTCATTTTAGCCCCCAGTAAAATTTAGTGGTCTGTGAATTCATCAGCTCTTCAAGATTTTTTCGGAAGAACAGCATTATATAGAGATTGACCCCAAATTTCATGCCTATTTTTAATAGCATCAACACTCAGAATAGCTCTACAGCAACTGATAGGATCGTCTACTCTATAGTGAACTGCCTGTGAGTCGACCTTCCCACCTCCATAAAGCTTCAGTTTTGATTTTAATACATGATTCTGAGAAGCCTGGGTGGACTAATATAGCATCATAGGCCGTTTGGGTTTTAATCATCATGAAAATGCATCATATCCCCGGGGGGGTGGACAACAAAGGAAAATAGAGGTGGTACTTAGGAGCCCTATGAAGCTCGCCAGCACAAGCAGGAAACAGTGAGCGGCTTCTCAGAAGCCGGAGCCAAGGTTGCCTTAGAGTGATCTGGTACTTATCATGAAAACGATAATTATCTCTGACTATTAGCACTGATGATATGTGTGACCTACAAGGCAAATACGAGGCAGAAGGGAGTGGGCTGCAGGACTGTCGCATCTGAGCCAGTGCCAAGCAGTTCCGCCAAAGCTCCCTCGCGCGACCCACCCCTCGTACTGCATTTCTTCATTTAGTTTTACGGAGCTTGTTTAATGCAAAGGCAGACTTTGGGAAGCACTGAAATGGCACAAAGGGGTTTGGGGGCTCAGAGAGAAGATTGTTTCAGTGTCTCTCGGTCTCTGTCCTTCCCTCTCCTCTCTCCTCTCTGAAATCCTGGAGCTGGAACCCAGGACCTTCTCTCTTACCAAGGAGCTGGCTCTGCACAGGTCCTTTATATGTCTACATCTGACCTGGGTAGCCTGGGGCAAACCAGTTGAATTTTGGATTTTATTTACCTTTCAAATAGGGATCAAAATCATCCCACTTGCAGAGCAGGGGTTTTGTGTGTGTTACAAATTCAAGGGAGTGTGGATTACAAATGCTAATGGTTGGTATTGAGGCAAATAACATTTCTTTCCTTTTCCTGCATAGCTTACACCAAAAAACAGCGAAAATATTTGAATCTATACTTCTGAAAGGGTCTCATATCTACTGAGTGCGGAGTTTGACAGGGGAACTGAAAACTGAGGGCTATTGTTTTCTGCTTGTGGATTTGACAACTTTCCTATTGGAATTCAGACGTTGGTCATATTAATTGAGTCAGATTCACTGTTAAGTAAAAGAAATTTTTATGACGAAGCCAGTGGCCGGTGTGAAGTGGGTTTCCCTCTCTCCTGAGCATTTACCGTTGCTGTTTAATTTTTGCAAGGCTTTTTTTGTCACCACTGAAAATCCCTTACATATGCTGTTCTTGATTTTCTGTCTTCATATTTGAATTCTTAATGCAAGTTCCCCAAGGACAGCCTCACCTCCGGTTCAGCCCTGTCTCTCCAGTTCCTGACTCATAGTACATATTCAGCAAATATTATTTTCGAGTTAATGAATGGCAGGGGGAAATTCAATAAGATGAAAGGGAGGTAAGCTAAATGAAGCCATAAGTTTCTTGAATGAGGTGCCTATTTGGTGAAACTGCCTGATGGTAACTTCAGAAGGTTGTTCTGAGATAGAGTGAGTTTATCTGGTCTGTGATCTTAGGCAGATATCTTCACCACTAACCTTTAGAGAAAGTCACCCTAAAACATACAGAAAGAAAGGGATCTACTGACTGCTTTGTACCAGATGTGTAAGCTAAGTATAATTGTTAATATCCCAACTTACAGATGATCTCAGGAGTTACAGCGTATAAGCAAAGTTCCCAACAGGTGTCAAGTAAAACCTGACTTTCTTCCCTGTATCACAATCTTCTGTTGGGTTAAATCTCATGACTAAAAACAGCATCATTGTATTTTTCAGGTGTGTGTGTGTGTGTGTGTGTGTGTTCGCGTGCACGCGCGTGCACAGTTTTGTTTTCTCCTTTGGATTCTTTGATTGCTGTAGGTGAAAGTTGCCTATTCTGTCCAGGGACTGATTGCTAGAAAACAAATTGCTTATAGAATAATCCTGGAAGCAGGGTATGGTTGCTTATGGCCTTTAATCCCAGCACTCAGGAGACAGAGGAAGGCGAATCTCTAAGTTCAAAGTCAGCCTCTTCTACAGAGTTAGTGCCAGGATGTCTAGGCCTGCACAGAGAAACCCTGTTGTGAAAAACAAAACAAAACAAACAAAAATATTCCTAGAATGGTATTTACAAAACTGATAATAGGATTTTCTTCTTCTGGGGCAGAGCGTGGCCAGAGAGAGTCTGACTTTTCTGTGCATTGAATGTTGCCAGATAAAGGACAATATTAAACTTTCATTTCAACTGCAGGGAGTTGTAGCTCAGGTCTAGGGAACCTGACCAACATGTGAGGTCTTAGGTTTAAATCTTGGTTGTGAAATATACAAATGAATAAGTAAATAAATAATTGAGACAAAGAGCAAAAAATTCTTAGTGTAAGTGTCAATAACACATGGGACAAATGTAGATTATCAAGGAAAAATAATTTAAAATGAAATAACATTGATTCTGGGCACTTGAAGTTAAGACGCCATTGTTAACCAGATCCCAGAGACTTTTCTGCACATGAACCTTTGAACTGAACTATAGACAACTCCTTGCAGGCCAGTTGACCTTTGTGTTAGCCTCTCTAGACCACCTGCACAAGGAACTCTGTCCCCAACCCTCAAAGCCTATGACCACATTATGTTCAAACCCTTTAGAAGGCAGTTTAACTTCTGCCAGCACCAAACATGCTTTCTCAGCAGAAAGCAATGTAGTCACCAGCCCCATGACCAACAGATGTAAGCTTTGCTATTACTTTGGAAAGCCTCACGCACATTTTTAAAGCAGTCTTGAGTCTGTGTTTTTCTATATTACAACCCCAATTGATCCCAAAGCGAAGAAAATGTCTTTGATCTCAACTAGGCTGGCTGGTCTTGTTCTAGGTAAAAAACCAAACCAAACCAAAACCTCACTAAAGGTGCACATGACGTTTACTGAAATTCAAATGTATATCTTGTACTTTTGTTAAATCTAGAAAATATGAATGTTCTCTTCTATAAATTTAAATTTTCCATGTGCACATATTGCCCATTTAAATGTAATTGAGATTTAAAAAGTAAAGGTGTGTGTGTGTGTGTGTGTGTGTGTGTGTGTTTCCTGTAACCATGGCATTGTTAGAAACAACATCGTCATAAGACTGGGACTCAATGGAATGAGTGGAAGTTAAAGGATACTTAAGAAAATAATTATTAGGGCTGGAGAGATGGCTCAGAGGTTAAGAGGCACTGGCTGCTCTTCAGAGGTCCTGAGTTCAATTCCCAGCAACCACATAATAGCTCAAAATATCTATGATGAGATCTGGTAACCCTCTTCCAGTGTGCAGGCACACATGCAGGCAGAATTCTTTATACATAATAAATAAATCTAAAAAAAATCATTAAAGGGCTAAGTTTGCAAAGACAACTTTTACAGACATGTACACTGGTTGAGGGTACAGCAAAGAGGAGAAAGTTGGAAAATATATTTCCTAAGAAAACTGTAGTCAAGGGAACTCTCAGAATTCTCTTTGGGCCTGGAGCCTCAAGAGAAGAAAACAAAGGTCTCTGGAATCCAGAATATTTAACTTCCAGACTGAACCTTAAAGGCACTGTTGACTCCATCTTCTCCTTCTTACCTTCCACATTTAAAAATAAAAGAATTCCGTGTCCCATCCATTTCCGATGCCATTCCTTTTTTGTTCCTTCCCAGAAGCAACAGCTTCCAAAAGTAGCCTAGACTGGTCTTCAAGGGAACTTTAGCACAGCCTGTGTAATTCCCCTTCAAACCACCCCTTCCCCAGTCCTCTGGGCTATACTAGAAGGTGGCAAAGAGAAAGGACAGTAGTAGGCCACCCGTTGGAGAAAGGTTAGAACACAGCATTCAAACTGGAGCTATCCGGAACCATTTGTGAGCATTTAGGAAATGTTACTTCATTTCTCTGGGTCATAGCTTCCTTCCTTAATTTCTCTGAGCCATAACTTCCTTAAAAGGGTTGCAGAAGTCTTAGGGATGAAGAAGGAGCCACAAAGATCACGTCGATTAAAACTACTAGAATTAAGGTGGTAATTTATACTCCCACCCATTAATTTTTCTTATGATAAGCTGAGGAGGTGGTTCAGTCAATAAAGTCCTGGCCAAGAGAGCTTGAGGTCTTGAATTCTATCCCAAGCACCCACATAAAACAGCCAGGTGCCATGGTGTGTGGCCAACACCTGTAATTCCAGGGCTGGGGAGGCAGGGAAGGAAGGATCCCTGGGGTTTGATAAACAGCAGGTCTCTCCAAAGCTGTGATCTCCATGTTCAATGAGAGACTGTCTCAGAAAATCACGGCGAACAGTCGGGGAAGATGCCTGAAGTCCACCTCCAACTCCACCTGTACGCACGTGCACAGGCATCGCACAAATAAGACCATGCCACTTATGAGGTGTTAAAGAATCTGTCTGGAAAACAATATCAATTTTAGTGTGAGGGTCAGGGACAGATGAACAAAGTGGTAGCTGTGTTCTGGGTTTTCTGCCGAGTTCCTTTCATTACTTATTGTCCCTACTTGGATATTTGTATCAGCGCACACCTCACCTAGGCAAAGCCTATGATGACACCGGAAACAATTTAATTGAATGAAATATAATTATCCCCTCCCCCTCTTCTCCCTTCCTCTTTTTTTGCCTGTCCTCTTATACAGCTTATACATCTTAATAAAGTTGTTAACTGAATGATTTAAAGTGCATATTCAGGGCTAGGACATAGCTCAGTTGGTAGAATGCTCACTGAGCATGCACAAGCCCAAAGTTCAGTCCTAGCACTGCAAACTGGGTGTGGCGGCACATGCTTGTAACCCCAGGGCTCTGAAGACAAGGCAGGAGGATCAGGAGCTGAAGTCAGGTTCAGGCACAGAGTGAGTTCCAGGCCAGCCTGGGGTTTGTGAAACATTGTTTCTCTAGACAAAACAAACAAACCAGCAGACGCGCACATTCAGGGACTCTTAGTGTGTTCCCACAGTTGTGCACTTGTCATTACAGCCGGTGTTCACTTCTTCCCCCGCCCCCACTCACACCCTGCACCCTTTGGCAATTACCATCTGTACACACATCCTCAGGTCGAGACAGCCAGTCTCCTGGCTCTTTATCAATCTACTGTCTTTACAGACTTCTCTTTTTCTAGACATTTGAATCACACTGTACAGTATCTTGTAATTTGCTTCTTACTCTAGAGCATAGGTTTTGAAGTCTGCAATGACTATAGCAGTAATTCACTTTTTTTAGTAGCATAGTAGTTTATTTCTGGACACACTGAGCTTCGTTTGTAGATTCATCAGTTGGTGTGCATTTTCAGTTTCACACATTTAGATATCACCAATAAGGCTGCCATGAACATTTATGCTTTTGTATGGACATACATTTCATGTTTTCAGTTCTCCTTGGTTACGTACCTGAGCGTGAACTCCGTGAGTCATTTAGAAAGTCTGCCTTAGCCTTTTGAGGAACTGCCAGTGTTTTTCAAAATGGCACATCACTTTCCATCCCTATCAGCTGGGTATGGGGTTTCAATCCTTGTCAGTCTTTGGTCCTTATTATTATCTGTTTTTTCTTCGTTGCTTTCTTAGTAGGTATGAGGTGGGTGTGGTTTTGATTTCTGTCTCACTGATGATGTTGCCGATGGCATTAAACACTTTAAAAATATGTTTAATGGTTATTTGCGTATTTTTGGAAGAATTTCTAGTCACATCCTTTTCTTTTGGGGTGCTAGGAATTGAACCCAAGGCCTAGCACACACCAAGCAAGGGTTCTATCACCAGTCACACCTCCAACTCCACTTCCTCTTCCTTCTTTCTCCTCTCCCCCTTCCTCTCCCTCTTCCTTCTTCTGTATAGGGATTCAACCTAGGGCTTCCTGCACGCTAGGCAAATACTCAACCAACTAAGCTATATTCCCTAAGCTCTCTTTGCCCACTTTTAAATTGAATTGTCTTTTTAAAATGTGTGTGTGTGTGTGTATGTGTGTGTGCATGCCACAGTACAAATGTAGAGGTCAGAGGACAGCTTGAGGGAGTCAGTTCATTGCTTTTACCAGGTGAGCACTGGAAACTGAACTCAGGTCTTTGGCCTTGGTGGCAGGTGCCTTTACTCACTGGGCTATCTCACCAGTGTGAGTGAGAGTTGTTTTTTTTATTATTCACTTTTAAGAACCTTTTATTTTCTATACTAGGTTCATATCAAACGAATGGTTTATGTTTTCACTTTCTATTTATTTTTATTTTGTGTGTATGCATATGTGTGGGTGCACTGGTGTGTGAAGACCAGAGAGAATCATGTGTTTTCTTCAGTCTTGCTCCTTTTTTCTTTCTTAATGTGTAACTAAAAATGTTGACACATTTATTTTGTGCTGGTATAGTTCTTAGAGTAAAAATTGAATAAGTAACACTGGTATTATTTTGGCATACTATAAATCTAAGTTTTTTTTTCTTTTTCTCCTTTTTTTGTTTTCTTTGAGACGGGGATTTTCTGTAGCTTTGGAGCTTGTCCTGGAACTCTCTCTGTAGACCAGAATAGCTTCAAACTCACAAAGATCTACCTGCTTCTGCCTCCTGTGTACTGGGATTGAATGTGTGCTGCATCACCACCTGGCTCAGTCTATATATTTGTATGGCTATGATTTCAGAGCTGATCACTTGGTATTAAATCGCCAACCAGAAGGCTCTTACCTAGGGAAGACTATTTGTCTCTCTCTATTCTCACTAATCCAGGGCATTCTTAGTGCCCTGGAGTTCTTGGTTGAGGACTGAGGCCTTATGAGTCTTCCCCCTCCATGTTAACATGTCTGTTATTGGTGCCATCCTTGTTCACATCTTGTTTAAACAGTCAAGTTGATGAAACTTCATGAGTGTGGCTTCTACCTTACTTTTTGGACAGGCTTTCACTAACATTGGAGCTTACTAATTCTCAGCTAGACTGGCTGGCCAGTGAGCCTTCAGAAACAGCTTGTTCTTCATCGTCCCTGTCCTGGGATGGAATCACAGACTCCAGGCTTTTCACATGTGTGCCATGTCTGGAGTTGGGTCTTAGACTTGCCACAGGAAGCACAGTACCCACCGAGCTTTCTACCTAGTCCCCGTTTTCCTGTCTTGAGAGCATCCTCCGAAGCATAAAAGATTCTAATTTGGATGAAATCCAATCTGATTTTGCTTTTCATTGTTGTTGCTTGGCTTTTGTTTTTGGGATAGGTTCTCACATAGCACAGGCTGGCTATGTGTTATGTAGCCCAGGTTGGACTGAAATTCCTGATCTCTTTTCCCCTACCTCCTAAGTTCAGGGATTGCAAGTGGGTAACATCATGCCCAGCTTTATTATTACATGTTTTTTGCACGATAGCTATTAAACCATCACTAATCCAGAATCCTGAGGGTTTTCCAAATGCTTTCTTTTATGAGTGTGTAAGTTTGAGAATTTATGTTCACATATGGTCCAATTTTTAAGACTTATTTTTATTTATGTGTATACGTTTATGAATGCTCTCTCTCTTTCTCTCTCTCTCTCTGTGTGTGTGTGTGACTGAAGATGCCAGAAGGAAGGCTTTAAGTCCCCTAGAGTTAGAGTTAAAGGTGGTTATAAGTTGGCCAGCATGAAAGCTAGGAACCGAACTTGATTGATCCTCCTCAAGAACAGTTGAGTTGTCTCTCCAGCCCCCAGTTTCACTCTTTTGTATATAGATAACCACATAATATTCCTGATCATTTATAATAAAATAACTTATATATCTATAGTCCCTAAATAAAGGATTGTCTTTGAGTCATAGATTCTACTTCTAAGAGTAGAATGAGCATGAATTATATTTTCTGAGAGTAATCTATGAAAAAGAAGAAAGTTCCTTACTCTTGGTATTGTCCCGAGGATTGACCGTGATGACTGATATCCTTGAGAAGGCCTCAGATAATGAAGATGCAATATTTATTAAGTTCACAAATTATATAACAAAGCATGCATTTATTATTTACTGCAGTGTTGGGGATTGAGCCCAGGGCCTCATACATAACCAGCCATGTACTCTACCACTACCCAGTCACATGCCCAGCCCTGGCATCTTTTAGAACAGAAAGCAGTTGCAGGTTTGGCACACATCCTTTTGGAAACCCTGTACTGCGTAAAACGAAATACTTCTGCATGTAACCTGTTCTTTAGAAGTTATCTTTCGGTTTTTACGTCCTACTCTTTTTGCCTAGATTCTATGATTATTGTTTATTTGGGGAACTTGGAAAGTACCTTGCAAATATAGATATAGCTACGCTAGTTAAAAATAAAAGGCTTAGATTTGCTGCTGAAGGAAAATATGATGCTCTCTGTAGGTATAACTGCTTGATGAACACCAGATTTGCATTTCATAAGAACATTTCTGGAGAAATTGAGAGTACATTGAAAACTAGGAGCCAAATGCTTTTCCCAGACAGCAATTTATAACTCTCAGTGAAGTCAAAAGTAATTCTGAGGGTAGAGTTTAGGCCACGTGTTTGGAAAACTGGAAGAAAAAAAAGCATGAATAAATTTCCAAATCTTTCCAAAGTACTTAGAAGGGAGGCAATTTGTAGTTATGAGCTTGAGAAATGTTTTTTCCACTGGTGGAATATTCCTTGCACTCCGGTATAATTTATTTTACCTTTTACAGGATGCTAATCATGATAAAATTTAAAGAATCACTTAAGCAGCAAAAATTACATAGGACCATACCAGTTATAGATCCTAACACAGTCCTTAATGATTCTTTTAAATCAATTCTCTAATGCATTTTCCAATGACGTTATCACTAGAAGTAGTTGAAGGTTTTCAAACATGCCTACTATATGTCAGGATGTCTGTGCTCATGGTTTATCCATAGTTCAATCGGAAATTACCAGAGCCTTTTCCTTTTCTTCTTTTGCCTTCTGTTTTTACAAAAGTTTCAAGAGCTCCTTAAAAAAAAATCCCTATTTGTAGGCCAGGTGTGGTGGCACATGCCTTTAGTCCCCAAAACTTTGGAGGCAGCGGCATGAGGATCTCTGAGTTTGAGGCCAGCCTGGTCTACAAGTGAGTTTCCAGGATGGCTAGGGCCACACAGAGAAACCCCGTCTTAAAAACCAAAACCAACCAACCAAACAAACAAACAAATATCCCTACTGTTGGAGCTGGAGTGATGGCTCAGATGTTAAGAGCATTTGTTCTCCTATGGGCACTGGGCATGTTTGTGGTACACACACACACATGTAGGCAAAACATCCATGAACATAAAGTAAAAATAAACTAAATATAGTGGGGTCATGGTGGCACACGCCTTTAATCCCAGAAGTCAGGAGGCTGAGGTAGGCAAATCTTTGAGTTTGAGGCCAGGCTGGTCTACAGAGTGAGTTCCAGGATGCCAGGGCTACACAGTAACCATGTCTTGAAAAACAAAAAACAAAACAAATCTAAAAATAATTTTTAAAAATCCCTACATGTTGATGTCATGACAGTTTAAAGTAGTTAATATCTAAAACTAGTATAATGTCAACAGCAACTAATGAAGGTGACAATACACAACTCTGGTAGTGATGTTTGAGGGGGTGATAGGTTACTGAGCTGACTTTGACAGTGAGAATTTCAGAGAAATTATTTGAAAAGTCACTATTTGTTATTGCTTAAATAGATGGTTTCCAAAGCTAAGCTTATTACTCAGTCTGTTTTGGACAAAGATGTTAGCCACAATATCTGCAGGTTGATGCTTATTATTACTAGACGATATACACACATAGAACCTTTCTGGTGGGCTTGCCTTGAAACTGTAACAGAGACCACTCTATGTTCAAGATAGACGCTTAATAGTAACACAGTCCATAGAAGAAAACAGAAGGTTTGTTTTTTTATTATAATGAGTAACTTTATAACCACAGCTAACCTTTCAAAAAACCCTTTTTTTCTCTGTGTGTAAGTGATTGTGTCTGTGTGTTGGGGGTGTTTGTGCATGTTTGTGTTTGCACGTGCATGTGGAGGCCCCAGGTTTATGTCAGGAATCGCTCACTATTGCTCTTCCACAGTCTTCCTTGAGGCAGTCTATGAGTCAAACCCAGGGCTCACCGACATGGCGAAGCTCCTGGCCAGCTTGTTCTGGGGATCCCCTTGCTCTGCCGTCAGAAGCTAGAATTACAGATGGGCCACTAGGCCCACCTGGCATTTATTTGCATGGGTTTATGGGGGATCCAAACTCTGATTCTCATACTGTCATGACAAGCGCTTAACTGCTAAGCCAATGTCCTAGCCCCAGAGTCGACTTTTCAAAAGCAAATGTGCCAATTGAAAAATTAAATGCCATGACCTTCCTAAGGTCAATTGTTTCTATTAAATTGCTTACAATTATCTAACTTGATGCATGCCACAGAACACTAATGCAGGTGATAGTTCATCTAAGGGTTCAGAAAACAGAATGGGAAGTTCATGAACAATTTCAAACCCTATGTTCCCTGTTTGCAGATTAGGAAAAAAATGAATCTGTCCACAGTGGGCCGGCTGATTAATGGTGAAGGCCTTGACCCCAGCTGTTTCTTGTAACAGCTCTTGTAGACCAGGCTGGTCTTGAACTCACAGAGATCCGCCTGCCTCTGCCTCCCGAATGCTGGGATTAAAGGTGTGCGCCGCCACTGCCTGGCTCCAGCTATTTCTTCAAACTAGATATTTAACACTGACCTAATGCAAACCCCTTAACTAGTGCAATATATGATACATGACAAAGAGGGAAAGTCTGTGAAGTTAGAATTTTAATATATGCCTCTATGAATGGGAAACTGAAATTTTATGATTCCCATAGTATGATTTTTTTGTTTAGTGTTAACTGCCTTTATATTACTTATGTTACAAAAAGAATGAAAATGGGGGCTGGAGAGATGGCTCAGTGGTTAAAAGTCCTCTTTCAGAGGACTCAGGTTCAATTCCCAATACTCACATGACAGCTCACAACTGTCTGTAATTCCAGTTCCAGGGGACCTGATACCCATGGCAAGACACTAATACGAAAAAAAAAAGAAAAAAAAAAGAAAAGAAACTAAACACATCAACCACACATGGAAACATTTTCTTCCTATTAATTTGCTGTTGAAAGCTCTGGCAGATTTTGAGATTTGCATACACACTTTACATTTGATCCATTCATGCTGCACTTAGCTAGAGCAAAATGGCCTGCTTTCCTACTTGGCCTCCCAGTATTGCTGCACCTTAACAAGCCGAGCAAAAAATGCAAACCAGGCCCACAAAAAGAGTCAAATTGCTAGGGTCAAAGAATCTTGTAAAAACTCAAACATAACTTGAAAGACAGCATGGGCATTTGCTTTCCTTTCTCAGACTCACCTGAAGCCTGTTCCTCAAGTTCATTTCACGACTCGCTTCCAGTGTTCCAGTACTCTCCTTATTGTTTTCTTTTATCCAAAACAGGGTTTTTTGTGAGTACTCCTGGCTGGCCTCGAACTCACTCTGTAGACCAGGCTGGCCATGAACTCAGAGATCCACCTGCCTCTGCCTCCTTCAGTGCTGAGATCAAAGGTGTGCTCCACCACTGTCCGGCTTCCTTATTCTTTTTTAATCTTGGAGTTAGAGCTCATGTTCTTATAGAACTGCACAATCTAATACCATCTACCGCGCTCTTTCAACCTTCTGAGACTCTGATTAACAAACACTAGGACACAACAGAGATGCTGCTGTAAACACAAGGGTATAAGGATGAGGGAAAACAGGATATATGTGTATATACGTGTGTGTGTGTGTGTGTGTGTGTGCATATACGCACACTTGGCAGCCAGTGCTTGACATTAGGTGACCTCCTCAGTTGCTTCCCATCTCAGGGTCTCTTTCTGAATGTGGAACTTGGAGATTCCCTTAGACTCACTGGCTAGCACTCATGTTGTTCCTTCCTTCCCAGCTGGGATTACCTGTGTGTGGGGAGCATGCTCTACCTTTACACGGGTACTGTAGTGTTGAACTCAGATCCTCGTGATGTCTGGCAAACTAACTGAGCTATCCCCTAGCCCCAGGGAGTCTTCTTTTATGCTTGTTGTCACTATCCCATGTGACTGATAGCAGGATGCCCTGTTTTATGTATATACTCAGAAGTACCCCCTGGCTACAAGGGTTTTTTTCTCAATTACTTGAGGTATGTGAGTCTTTCTGAAATGATACTAAACTGTCATTTCTGAATGGGCTATGCTAAAGAAACTACCACTTATCTGGATAGTTAGCTATCTTAAAATGGGTTTTTGAGACGCTCAAGCGACACTTTGATGTGCTTAAGAAGGATTTTGGAAAGAGAGCAAGTCGTGGACTTGCTGATGAATAGTGACTTGCTCTCATGGCATTGCTCACATACATGGACACTGTGAATCCCTGGAACACCTCTACGAGTTGGGCACTATCACCTACATTTTACAGGTGAGAGGTCTTGGAGGTTCATTAATGTGGGAATCTTAATTCGACTTGATTTTAGGTTAAAAGCACCATCAGCCTTGTTGGGAGGCAAAAGGAGGCTTGTTAGAAGTTCAGAGGAGGCTTGGTTCATACAGTGAGCTCCAGCTAGTCAGGACTCTGTAGTGACACCCTACTGAGACAGAGAAGGAATAAAAGCAGTACTGAAGGTGACCTGTGTTAGTGAGCTACACCTGTTTCAACTGCCCACTGGATGTGTGCTCTTCCAAACTCATCCCTTTCTTATTTAAATGTTTCATTTATTGGGTTAAAAAAAGAAATGATATGCAATCACTCCTGGAATGAAGGGGGAAAGGTGGTCCTCACGCTTTGTTAGAAATACCTTTTTCAGGTATTTAATCCCAGCATTTGGGAGGTAGAGGCTGGCAGACCTCTGTGAGTTCAAGGGCAGCCTGGTCTACAAAGCAAGTTCCAGGATGTAGAGAAACCTTGTCTCAAAAAACAAAAATAAAAACAAACAACCCCCCAAAACAAAACAAAAAGGCCAGGTGGTGTTGGTGGTGCATGCCTTTAATTCCAGCACTCGGGAGGCAGAGTCAGGCGGATCTCTGTGAGTTTGAGGCCAGTCTGGTCTACAAGAGCTAGTTCCAGGACAGCCTCCAAAGCTTCATAGAAGCCCTGTTTCAAAAAATAAATGAAGAAAGGAAGGAAAGAAAGAAAAAGAAAGAAAAAATACTTTTTTCCTCTTTTTGAGGCAGGGTTTCTCACTGTAGCCTTGGCTGGTCCTGGAACTCACTCTATAGACCAGGCTGGCCTCTAACTCAGAGATTTGCCTGCCTCTGCCTACTGAGTGCTGGGATTAAAGGCATGCGCTACCACCACCCAGTTAGAATTACTTTCAAGTCAGAGTCAGCCACTGCATCAGCATGCCTGGCATCTCTGGTACAGTCTGTTCAGTTTGTTATACACACCTGCTCCATGACACAGGCTACTAAACTCACATTTAGAGTTTCAGCAATGCACACTAAACTTTTTTTTAACGTGTGTAGGTAGTTTGCCTGCATGTATGTATGTATGTGCACCATATGTGAGCTTTGTGCCTGAGGAGGCTAGAAGAGGGCATTATCTTCTAGACATGGAATTACAGAGAGAGCATTGAGAATTGAACCCAGGGCCTCTGGAAGAACACCCAGTGCTCTTAAGCCCTGAGACATCTCTCCAGCCCCCTTCCCACCCCTTTACAATTAAAACCTTTTAACTTTGGGATAGATAATATTGGATTTCATTATGGTGATTTCAAATAAAATTTATTTTTGCTAACTCTTCTCCTCCCTCCTCTGGCCTCCCAGTCCCCATGACCTTGTGCTTCTCTACCATCTTCTCACTTTGATGTCACGGGTATCTTACTGCCTGCCCCTCCTCTCTGCCTCTTCAACTTCTCCTTTTCTCATCACCTGGTCTCCTTTCTAATTTCATATTGTATGCCCACACTTATACCCAGTGATATGCATATGTATAAATATAAGCTAAGAGCCACATATGAAAATTTCAATATTTCTCTTTCTGAGTTTGGGTTGCCTCACTTAATCTATTTTCTAGACCCAGGAAGAGGTTCCCAGTATTTATCATCAGAAGTGTTGTAATATATAGGTAGCCTAACAACGTGTACAACAACGTATACTAACAATGGGTTAGTATTCTTGTAGCATAAACAACACAGAGTTGTATGATTAACACATAGGGGCAAATATACCCAAACAGTGTCCACAGAGACTGTATTTTTAATCCCACAAGCCACCCATGAAAACATCTATTTCTTTATTGTCCATTTACAGCATTTTCCTTTCCCGAGGGGCTCACATGGAGAGCAGGAAACTCTTAAGTATCGTTTCATTTACTGGTCTACCTCAAAATGGTTTTCCTTCCTCCCCCTTTCAAAGCACCTTCTTTCCATCACTTAAAATCATCTCTACTCTGCCCTGTGAGAGACGCAGTATCTCTCCTCCACCCCCCTGCAAATAATGAGTATCAGGCAAAGTTCCAGGAGCTGAGGCTTGAAAAATGACTAGAAGTGATCAAAGTCCTTATTTCCAACAGTCGTTATCATGAGGAGAGTCGGACCATAAACAACACACCAAGTGTCATCGGTGGTGCTTCAGATTGTGATGCCTTGAGAAAAACAAAGAATGTGAGAAGCAAGAACCATGGCAGTCACTCTAGTGAAGGGCGGCCAAAAAAGGCCAGGGTACGACATTTACCTAAAGACTTCAAAGGAGTCTTTCTTCCTCCTGTGTGCATAAGGGGAGAGCATTGCAGGTCATGGAAAGGGCGGCACAGGACTGGAGTTGAGGGTGTTTAATGTGCCCCGGGAGTTTCAAGGAGGGCAGCAGGCTAGGGCTTCCTTCCACTAAAGGAAGAGAGTACCGGCTGGAATCAAGGAGGTCGAAGGATTTGGCAACGAGTCAAATGCTAAATTCTCACAGTCAAATGGGAAAACCACTGGAGTCCTTAGAGGATGATGAGGGATGACCCACTGAGAAGAGTCAGAGGGAAGCATGCATGGAAGAAAGGAGGATCACTTAGGTAAACCAGGTGGGAAAACACGAGTGAGGCAAGGCACGAGCTAAGGAGATAGACAAGGTTAGGATATAGGTCTGTTTTGAAGATACAGCACTGTGCTTTGGACATAGCTCACCTGTGATCCCAAGTTCATTTGTAGTCTTGGTCTCCAGTAGTAATTTGAGAAGTGGTTGAACTTTTATGAAGTTGGGTAATTAGGGCATCGAGTCTGGCAACCAAAGAATGATCCCTGGAACCCACATACTAGGAGAGAATGGGTTCAGCAAGTTGTTCTCTGACCTCCACATGTATGCTATGGCTTGTCCACACCCCCACACATAAAAAGGTTACCTTACTAAAAAAGTCATTCTAGAGACAAGCGTGGGTCCTTCTGTCTTTGTTTTCCAGTCTCCCAGTTGATGTGACCTCTTCTGTAGGCACATACTTCTGCTGTTGACACCATCTGCTAAGGAGGACTGTTCACAGCCAAGCAGATGTTAGCGTCACGCTCCTGCACCCTCCAAAGCTGGAGCAATATTACCTTCCTTTCCTTACATATTGCCGATTTGAAAATAGACTAATAGATGTAACTAGCATGATTTTTCTTGCTGACTCAATTCTGGGTGAGCGATAAAAGGTAAAAGTAATTTCAAAGTCCTCCCCTTAAGTGAGAGCGAAGGAGTTGCCTTTATTGAGAAAGGAAAACACTGTAGGTGGAGCTGATGGGTTGAGATTAGGTTTATGACTAACAGGGTTTTCCAGCGTCTCAGATGGCCACAGGTTCAGCATTAGTGTCACAGACCTCACTATGTCTGCACATCCTTGGGAAGATGGCTCAGAGGACATGTTTATAGGCTTTTCCTTCTGCTCTAGATGAGGCTTGCTCTGACACAGCATATTAAAAGGCTATACATTCCTTTTTACGTGAATAACCAAAGAAATAGGCAAACCCACACTGCACACCCCTACAAACCTTCAAAACGCAAAAGCTTGATTTTCCATCCATAGTATAACCAGGAGACATTAGCTATTGGGGGCTCGCTGTCCTTTAAATGTCAAAACGCAGTTCAAGTCCGTATTTGTGAGATGATGCCAGTAAGACACTAGTCCCTACACAGTGCCAATTTGAAAAGTGACTGAAGAATATTCTGACACCTCTTGGGCAAATACATAATCTTGAAAGAAAAGATGCATGGAAAACAGCAGCCACTAACGTAACTGATGAAACAGTACCTAAAATGGGATGCTTACTACAAATGCATAGAAAGCGGAAGGAAACAAAGCCGGCATCTTAAGTCATATGGAGGAGAGGGGCGGTAGAAACTGGCTTGTAGGGATTCCTTTAAAGGGTTAGGAACAGACTAAAGGAAAGATACTTCAGATCGTGTCCTTGTAAGACAATGTAAACATGCAACATAACCAAGTTCAGTTTTCCCGGAGCCTTGCCCGGCTCACAAAGCCAGTAACACAACTGTACAGAAAAACCACCCATTGGTAGTTAAGGGAATCTAAAGTTGTTGTAAAGCAAGTGGAGTGGAGGCCAGACTAGGTGACTCAGATGCATGACTCAAAGCCGACACGGGGGCTGTCTGTCAGCTCCCAGAGGCGGGGGGTACTGCGTCTGGCACATTTCAGGAAAGTACCAGGCTCCGGAGGGCGACAGG
>LOJH01006344.1:0-12263 GCA_001685095.1 Ellobius talpinus
TTATTAACCAATGAAAGTAACACATAGACAGATGACCCTCCTACATCATTTGGGTTGTAATGGATTAAATTTATTTCTACGGAGAAGCCATCTTCCTGGCCTTTGAATGATCTGGGCTAGCCATTCAGAAAGTGAAATGCTACTCCCAGAATCTTTATGTAAGTGAAGATCCACCCTAACCATTAGCCACTCTCATCTGAACTTGATTCACGTTTTTTCATGCCTCTCATAAACTAGGGTACCAGACCTGGCAACAACATGCCCAGGGCCTTCTATCCCTTCCAGGGCCTTTCTGCATTTTATTAAGAGAAACACAAAGGGAAAATTGTGTTATTTGTTAAGGATTCAGACCACAGTAAAATAAGCAGAACACTGCTGCCTAGATAAAGACAGCCACACAGCGACAGGGTAGCTGGAGACCACAAGGTACGAACACGCAGAATGCACGCTCCCCTCACCTCTGAATCCCCCCCTCACCCGCTGTGAATCCCTGGCCCCAAGCTACCATCCAACTCTCTTAATTGAACTGGACAACCAAGTGTAGCAGCTCTTTCTGGGGTGAGAGGAAGCATTCCAACCCAGGCTCAGCAACAGGAGGAAGGTCAGGTGATGTCTATATGACTTGCTCCTGGAATATCAGTGAGGTCCCTCTTGAGAACAGCCCCAGGGAGGAGGAAGCTCCACCAGGCTTGGGACAGAATTGTCTCCACGCTGCTTTCTCTGCCCACTGCACCATGAGCTCCTTGGATGAGCACCCTGGTCAGACCCACCTGTGACGCTCCTGTGTGTCACACATTGAAGGGCCTTGGCATGCCAACTGCATATCTGTCACATGCAAAGAGAATGCCCTGAAGCTGGGATCTACTCTATGGTACAAGAGAACATTCCAGAAGGATCATGGGTGATACTTGGAAACAGAGAGACCTAAGTTCTAAACCAGCCCCTACATTTCTGAGTTGTTTGTTTTTTTATTTGTTTGTTTGTTTTGGGTTTTTGAGACAGGGTTTCCCTGTCGCTTTGGAGCCTATCCTGGAACTAACTCTTTTAGACCAGGCTGGCCTCAAACTCACAGAGATCTGCCTGCCTCTGCCTCTGGAGTGCTGAAATTAAAGGCATGCACACACACACACAGCATCTGAGCTATTTAATCTTACATTGTTTAACTCCTCGTGTTCTGGTCTCATCTGTATAAAGAGAATGAGACAGTGCTTGAAAGCAGGGAGGAGTTCATGGGACGGTGAGTGTGAAACAGCTAACCCTCTCTCTGGCCAATTCCTTGCTTCACCCCCACCCCCTGTGCCTCCCACAAACCTGCCCAGATGCGTGGGGACAGAGTTTTTAAAGGAAAACCATCCTGTCTCTTATATATAAGCAAGCGCTCTTCCAGTGTTCAGTCTGTGTGTCTAAGGACAAAAGTTGTCCCTACATTAGTTACTTTTCTGTCGCTGTGCTAGAACTCTGGGACCAGAGCAACTTATGGGAAGGAGAATTCAGCCTGACTTGTGGGTTCAGAGGGCCAGTCCACAATGGAAGGAAGACAGAGGCAGCTGGAGCGAGAAGCTGGCAGGCCACATCTCAGTCACACACAAGAATCAGGGAGAATGATTTGCAGTGAGGCAGTTATGAGCTCCCAAAGCTCACCCCAGTGATGTGCTTTCTCCAGCGAGGCTCTCTCTTCCCCAGCAAGCCAAATATCTGAGCCTGTGAGGGACATTTCTCATTCGAAACACCACACTGAGTAACTGAGGCATTTGGTGTCGTGATCAGATTGAGCTCTGTGGCTGAGAGGGTGGCCCAGCAGGACGGTAAAGAAGATGGGCTGTGGCCGGGCAGTGGTGGCGCACACCTTTAATCCCAGCACTCAGGAGGCAGAGGCGGGCGGATCTCTGTAAGTTCGAGGCCAGCCTGGTCTACAAGAGTTAGTTCCAGGACAGGCTCCAAAGCTGGGCTGTGGAGTTGGAATGACGGGGGCTGGTCTTGGACATTTACAACGGCTTTAGGAAAGTTCCTTAATTTTAGGGAACCTCTGTTTCTCCATTGGATAAATGAGGATTTAGTGTGTGCTCACACATATACATATGTGTATGTTCAATGGAATAAAACGTTTGAAAGGACTAACGCGGTGCACGGGAAGGGCCCAGTGGACCTCACTTGCTGTTGTGATTGTCTCGTCATTCTGGATGGTAGGGTCCTGAAAGCTGTTTTGCTGATATCTGAAGCTCTGGTGCTGAGCACACGTGCGTGTGTGCCTTAAAGTGAGACGTCAACGGCCGTCGGCACTGAGGTTCACATGATTGTGGCCTCCTGTTCCAGGCACAACTTGCAATCCATTACCTCCCCCCTTAATCTCATGTAAGCAGTATCAAGTCCGGATAATGCAGGCTTCCCCCAAGATCCCTCACTCCCAAGCTCCAGCATAGCCTTCATCTGACACTCTGTGTGACCCTTCACACTACACAGACAGACCTGGTCATAGCCAGAAGGACACAGAGCACACAGAGTGATGGTGCAGGGTCCACATTAGGACTCCTCGATACAAAAGCAGAACACAGTGGGTCACTTGGAATCCCAGTGCCAAGGACACAGAGACAGGCAGATCCCAGGTAGCCTAGCCTACTTAGTGAGTGCTAGACCAATGAGAAACCCTGCCTCAAAAAACAAGGTGGCTCATACCTGAGGAATGACACCTGAGGTTGACCTCTGGCCTTCACACGCACACACATGCATTTGGTTATCGGAGGTAGGTGAGTCCTTGGAGAGCATTAGGAGAACTCAGTCCATTCCTCTTCCTTTTGTTTTCTCTCATTCCCCAGCCATGGGGCGTTTCTGTTTTTGCTCTGCTCAGGCTACCGCCGTGATGTGCTGCCCTGTCAGGGGGTTGGAAGCAACAGGGCGACTGATCATGAGCAGGAACTCAAAAGGCTGAGTCAAAGCACGCCCTCCCCTTCACACGACAATGTTAGCTATAGGATGATGGAAAGCCAGCTGACCCTGCAGCTAGGAACAGTCACCCCCAGGGCAGGCAAGGTCCAGGTCTAAATGAGCTCGACATGGAGGCAGGAGAGAGACCCTCCCAGCCCAGCCAGGAGACTGTGGCTTCTTCTGGATGATCTCAGAAAGCAGGGCACTGCCACATGCGCTCACACCATCAGATGTGAAGCTGAGATAGAGAGAGAGCTGTGCCATCAGTAAACATCAGTTAGTTTATTTCATTCTTTTCGCTTTGTTTCCAAACAGGATCTGAAGTGGTTTATAAACCTTACCATACTGAAATGGATTGTTTAAAATTAAAATTGCATATTAGAAACAGAAAAGCAAGTGAGCACCCCAAAAATCATAAGCCAGAGCTGATATTTGAATAAAGGTTAGACTGCTAAATGTCACCCCGTGTGACGAGGTGAAATGGGAAAATGTAAAGAACACCCTACCAAACTGTTACGGCTGTGCCAGTGTGTGGGCTGCGTTTCCGTGTCTAGGTTAAGAGACCACCTGTAATAAAACAATGAAAATATGCAACTCACAACAATGGATGTGTGTTCTGAATAGGCTCACTTGGTTGCCTGCATCTCACCTCTTTTGAAAAGATGTGGCAAACAAAACTAACAGTACGGGCAACAGATTAATAAGCTAGAGCTATAGAATCAAGGACAGGGAAAACAGGTAACATGAGTGGTGATCTGGCTGGCTTTGGGGGAGTAGGAACCAAGGTGACATGACTTTATCTAACACAGTTCTAAGTACACACTTGGCAACTGCTGTGTATGAGCATTAGTGTAAACAGATAAATGCTGTCACTGAGAGTCAGAGTCGTCCCTGAGCTTCCTAGTAACAGGGGAAAGAGGAACTATCTAATGTATAGAGACTTGCATGCCAGTATTGAAGTTGTGACTGGATTTGCTTGAGGAAGAATGGGGTGGGGCGGGAAGAATGTTCACCACCTTCCCAACTCTACATTATTTTTTAGTCCCAAGCGGGCAGAAAGTGAGTCTCATTGAAATTCTGCCCCAGTCCTCAGCAGACCTTATATAAAATGCATATTTGATACATGAACATTATAATGACATTATTAAAAAAAAAAGACAGACATTCTGATGGAGATGTGTCTGGGGGAGCAAATTGCCTGCCTAAGCCAAGGTTAGATCCTCAGTACCGCATAAAGCTGGGCGTGGTGATGCATACCTGTAATCGCCAAAGGCATAAGGTAGATGTAGGTAGATCAGAAGTCTAAGCTCATCCTTGGCTACACAGTGAGTTCCAGAATAGGCCAGGATACATGAGACCCTATCTTTAGGGTTTTTTTTTTAATTTTTTAATTCCTTGCTGTATCTGAAATACGATTCCATTTCTTCCTTCCTTATCCCGTCAATAATTTCTTCACAGCCTTTGAACCTTGGATTTCAAAGGGGAAGAAACTGTCAGGAGGATGGTGAAGGTGAGGGCATTCCAGGGGCGTGGCATGACTGGGCAAAGATGCCAAGGGCAGGAAGCCAAGGAGAGCTGTAGGGGCACTGAGAATGGAGGAACAGGGTGGCCAGTCTCTGCAGTTTATTCCTACGGAGACAGTAGGGAGCCTTTGGAGGCTTTGGACTGGGAGGGCTACATAATCGGGAATAGAGTCTATGATGACCATGTTCTGTGCCTATGAGGCTGACTTCAAAAGTAGACAGCAGCTGGAGTTAGAAGAGATAAATTAGTCCACTAGAATAAATAAGAAATCCGCCTCCTGGACCAGAGCAGAGACAGCAAAAATTGACATGAAATGAGCTAAATGTAGGAGCTCTCGGAAGTCAAATCAATTTGAGGTTCAGCCTCTGTTTAACTATAAGGTGAGAAAAAAGGGGGGCAGAAATAGGAGCTGCAGGAGCAGCAGGGGAGAGTGCAGAAAGGAGTTTGGTGGCTTTCCTGAGTGTTTGCACATCTATTATCTCACTGATTTCACATGGGAGCAGAGGGCGACCCACCCTGGATGTCAGCAGAAAGCTGTGCTTCTGTCCATTGCTGCCAAGTTCCTGCCATCCCCTAGGCAGTGAGTGCCCACCTGCAGGTGTCTTGCCCACAGATGTTTGCTGCAGGAAGCCTCAGGCCTCCTCAGCTCACAGTCACTCGATCCTGCCTCTACACCAGCACAGCTAAAGGCTGGATTGTGTGGACACTTGGTCTGCTGTGCTGGCCAGCATAGGAGATGGGTGTGGCCCGGAGTTGGGCTGGAATCTCCCACATCTGGGCAGGGTGGTGGGATCGTGGCCATTAGAGGACTTTAGCATCTCATCTTCCCACTGACTCATTCCCAGGCATAGGCGCTGGCCTCACCCCAGGCTGAGTCTGCTCCCCTGAGCCACAGGGCAGATGCTGTTTCTCACCTCCTTACACCGCAGGGCAGGGCGTTGTGAGTTCATTGGCCTGCCTTGCTGAGTCTGCCCTGGATTTGATCCCATAACAGGAAGCTCTCTCTAGTCACGGGCCCTAGCATGCATCTAGTCCAGCCTTCCCCTTCACAGACCAAGGGCTCCACGCGTTTTCTGGGCAGGATGGTGGGACCATCATGAGGACTGTGATACTGTATATCCCAAGGCAAATCCAAAATTTCACTTCCAGATCTCTAGCCCTTCTTCTCCATCCCACTCAACACTGGGCACACAGTTCAGCCTTCATCAGGGTCCCCGTCACTCCCTGAGCACAACCCAGTACAGGGTACAGGCAGAGCCTTTTTCCATATTTTTCCTGTACTTAGGGGAAGTCCTGCCTCTTCCACCCTCAAATGGGTCATTCGCACCTCTTCAGCTCCTGTGCTCCCAGGCTCTTCAGCCTGTCTCTCTCAGATTATCGCCCACTGATTTTCTACCTTCCACTGGAAAACGCACATCTGTGTCTTGGGATTTCCCTTTCCTTGGCGCCTGCAGAGTGGAGAGGAAGAGGAGAAAGGCAACCTGTCATGTTCAAAATGGGACAAACACAGCTTCCTGCCAGTCACCTCCTTGCCTGCGCCAGCACCAGTCATATCAGCTCCTGATGGTCCTAAGAAACCTTGGAGAATTTCTGTGCACATCCAAGAAAACATAATCTTCATCCCTACCTCTGTAACCCAAAAGGTAATAGCATCCTAAATGTTAAAAAAGAAAATATCACAAAAGGCCATTAAACCCTCCAAATTCCCCATCTGCATACCTCTCCATTTATAACTCCCACTTGTGGGTTTAATTGCCCATGGAGCAAATAAAATTAGGCACTTCATGGAAATTATAATATAGATATGGCTGTGTTATTGGGTTCCTAGTAAATCGTGCAAAACCTCACATTTCTGTTGCCCCTTTCCTGTGTGCAGTAGCCATTGCCTTAGCCATTGCAGGACTGGTGGCCCTTGTCACTGAGGAGACAGACAGTGGCAGCATAGTGAGCTGCAGCTGTCTTACCTCTTAGAGCCCAGTAGCACACATTTACATGAGAACGAGGTTCTCTGAGCACCAAGGAGAAGGGTAGACCTCAGAGCAGGCTCCCACAGACACCCCCAAACAGCCACCAGCTAGTTCAGTCAACCCTGCCTTGGAGACCTACGGAGCCAGTTCCTGTGAGCACACACAGGCAGCTTCCTGGGATGTGGTGAGGTCGTGCGGGCACTGCCTGATGGTTGCAGCTTGCCATAGCACTACCTAATGGTTTACCTCTGGAAGGACAGGTCCTTCATCAAAGATCTCAGAAATTACAGCCCTGGGCCCAGACCCAGCCTGTTGCCTGTCTTCCTGCCTTGCAAGCTGAGACTGGAATTTACATTTCAAAATGACTTTCAAAAGTTAAAAAGAATGCCTAGCAGTGGTGGCGCACGCCTTTAATCCCAGCACTTGGGAGGCAGAGGCAGGCAGATCTTTGTGAGTTTGAGGCCAGCCTGGTCTACAAGAGCTAGTTCCAGGACCAGGCTCCAAAGCTATGGAGAAGCCCAGTCTCAAAAATAACAAAAAAAAAAAGTTAAAGAGAAGTTAATAGTATTTCTTGATGTATGACAATTATCAAGCATTTGAAATTCACCATCTCCAGTGGAGTTTTAGTGGAGCGTGATCATACTCATTCAGTTAGCCACTATCTAGTCTAAATTATCTCCTCCCTGGTCTTCCTTTTTGCCTTTTGGGTGTGTCTCAGGTGTGTGTGCATGTGGTACAGTCACACATTCTGTGTATATAGGTGACAGAGACTGTCATTGGGTGTCCTCCTCTATCAATCTCCACTGTATTTTTTGAGTCAGAGTCTCTCACTGAATCTGGAGCTCACTGTTAGAGCTAGGTTGGCTGACAATCCCCAGGGATCTCCCTGACTGCATTCCCCCATGCTTGGATTACGTATACAAATTGCCAAGCCTGTCTTTTACATAGGGATTTGAACTGGGGCCTTTATGCTTGCACAGCAAGTGCTTTATCCACTGAGCTATCTCACAAGACCTACTCTCTGGTCTTTAACGGGAAAATAAGCAAAAACAAAACACAACTTTCTGCTTTAAAGAAGATTCCAAAATGCTGAACTGGGTTCATCTCTTCAGTTTCAGGTGTCTGTAATTGTCCAGAGGGTCTCAGTAGTGAGAGATTTTTATTCTTTCAGCATTTCTGGGTCATGGACCAATGCTGACCTCTCCCTCCCCTCCATCAGAGTTTCAAACTAGCCTTTCTCTACTGTCATTCCCAGAGTCACCAACTGTCACCTGCCTACAGCTCTAAGCCACCCTCCTGCAGAACTACAGGTGTCCACAAGAGGGCAGCGCTGCTCTGCTCTCCCTTCTCCGGTGGCCTTCCCTGCTCTGGAGAGCTTCCTTCAAGTCCAAGTGTTTTGCAGTCTATGCACAGCCCTCTCTAGTTAGATGGTGGAGAACAGGGCCCTCTTACTCTACAGAAGCCCACATACGTTAATTGGTCCCAACCAACCTGCTAACATCTTGGTGGTTTATCCTCAAATCTGTTATTTAAGTATCTGCCTGTATGCAAACANCACACACACACACACACACACACACACACACACACACACACACACACGCGCAAGCTCATATATACATATTGATTGAGTCCCCCTCACTACTTAGCTCACCCCTGACCTCCTGCAAGTCCATCCAATTGCATTGTACCGGTCTTTAAGCTTTCAACTCTAAACCTATTACTCTTCTATCATGGACTTTGGAGACTAGGCCTAGGTTCTGGAAACCTCACCTGTGCTTTGCCAGGTAGCTGCATGGATATAGGAGGGAAGGCTGTACCTCCTCTTAGAAGTGTGCTTCTTTAGACCTCATTTCTACTGTTGCCCTGAGCAGTGCCCAGCAATGCTTCTTCACCCCACGACACCCAACAAATCTCATGACACCCAGCAATGCTTCTTCAGATGCAGTGATCCCTTCTTCTCCTGCCTGCAGCTGAACCAACGCTTCCCCCAGCACTTGCTGAGTGAGCTACATGCCCAGCTCAGAGACACATAAATTGATTGTGAGTCCCGTGTCAGCCCCTCCATGAGTCTAATCTCACAATCCCTACTTTTCCTCTGGAGCATTTGGGCTGTTCTTATGGCTACCTAGTGGTGTTGGTCAGCTGTCTCTAACTGTAATGAGTAACGGAGATCATCTCATAGAAAGGAAAGATTTGTTTTGGCCTAGAATTTTGAAGGTTCTAACAGTTCTAATCCATGGCCAAGTCATGATGTTGCTTTGGGCCCCAGTAAGAGTTGACAGAGACACACTGTATGAGAGTCCGCCATGGAGCAGAAATGGTCAACTCCCCAGAAGTAAAGGAACAGGAGCCCCTGGATCCCCTTTCAAAGGCGTGCTTCCAGCAACCTAGGGACTTCCACCAAGCCGCACCTCAAAAGCACCAATCCATTGTCCAAAGCATCAGTCTATGTAGGGAGGGGTGTGGAGACACAGGATGATGAGTCCTTAGCACAAACCTTCAAGAGGCATTCATCACCTGAAGTGCAGCAGGAAAAAAATGGTTTTAGTACCCCAATGCACGTTACATCAAAATAGTTCAGCTTACCTTAAACTCTCCAGCAGATGTTATGGCATCCTGACTAACCAGGGGGAGGTGGGGGGTATGTTTCCTAAATGGAATCTGACAGAGAAATCTCCTCCCATCTAAAACGAATGAGAGAGTTAATTGGAATTATTAGCTCACAGACCCTCTGGCAGCCTGTGAGAAATATCAGTTATAGAAAGGCGCTAGAGTTGGGGCTGACAAGCAGGTACCTCCAGTACCTCAGGTCTCATATCTGAAGACCCCCCCAGTCCATCTGACCCCAGCTCTCTGCAGGGTGGCAGTGTGCCGTAGTGGAGAATGCAGGCTAGCTGGCAGTCTCCCTCTCTTGACACGTATTCTTGTCTCTTTCCCACCCAACTTTGGCAGCCAGACAAAGGAAGGCAGAAAAGTAACCTGGGCCCAGCAAGGGCCTGTTGAGCAGGAGGCCGATTCACAGACCTTTTGGGAATTGTGTCTGATCTGGCAAACAACCCTAGTTTTTAGACATTGCCTCCTTCCAGACAACACCACAGCTGTGGATCTTCCCACCTGAGAAGTAGGCTCAGAACTCAGAATTTAACCCGGCGCAGCTCCTAATTCTGGAAGGGTGGCGAGAGAAGGCTGTGAGAGAGTTCTGTGGAGGGGCTCAGAAGGACTGCTGCCCCAAGTCAAGCTGGACACTGAAGACCAGCAGCTCCCTTTTCTCAAAGCCCTCTCTCGAGGAGCCATTGAGATGACAAACCCAGCAGATGTTATGGCATCGGAAACTCTGAATCCTCTCCCTCAACTCTCTCATCCAGTAGCACAATCCTGAGTTACTTTACTGCAATTCCTTAGGATGAAGTCTTGCCCCTCCTCTCCCAGAAATCCACTGACCAAGGTTCCTTCCACACTGGATGTTGCTGAATTTGAGCGCACCCTGGTGGCAAAGAAGGCAAAGGCAGGGCGACTATGTTTCTGCCTCAGTTCATCTGTTCGAACTCAGCTTTAATTTGAACACGGCTTTATGCGAGCGTTTGTGTTTTCTGGCCATATTCTTGTAGGGTTAAACAAATTATGCTTTCGCCTCTTCTTCCTCCTCGTTTTCCTCCTCCTTCTTAATCCTCCTCCTCCCTCTCTTCCTCTTCCTCCTTCCCATCTTCTTCCTCCTCCTCTTCCTCTTCCCTTTTTTCTCCTCCCCCTTTCTCCTCCATCCGAATTTTCTACCCAACTTTTTCTTTCTGCATAGGAACCCCTGCCCTGTGCTCTCTATCAGACTCTCTGCTGTTTCAAATGACCTATCCGACCCAGTCAGTCTTTGATTCCTGGACCTGGCAGGTAGCTCTAGGGTCCATTGATGGGACTGGCTGCATTTACTGGAGGTTGAAGGTGGAAAAGGAATCTCTCCAAACTCTCAGACATTAAAGGAAGAAAGCACAGAAACTACATTGAGCAAATCATGGCAGACCCACTGTGCCGACCAACATCAGGTCACGAGATCCCTGAAGCAGAATAGCCAACTGGTCAACTACTCTCAGTACATATTCCCTGGCCCTGGGCACTTTGGATCAAGGCTTTGAAGAGGTATGCAGACACCTCAAGACTAGGTTCAATTTCAAGAATTCAAATTTCTTGTTTGTAGGGGTCAGCAAGTTGATTCATCCAGTACAAGGTACTTGCTGCCAAATTTGGTAATGGAAGTTCAATCCCTGGGACCCACATGGTAGAAGGAAAGAAACTATTTCCATAAGTTGCCATCTGACCTCCCATGTCCTCCATGACATGAACACACACACACACACACACAGAAAGAGAGAGAGAAAGAATAAACAAATACAAATATAGTTATTTAAATCCTTTATTTTTAGTTTTTAGAAAGAAATCTTGAGAAGATACAAATAGTCTTGAGGTATTCTAGCTCTGTGTTCTAGCTGTCAAAGGCACAGTACAGGAATTAAGGAGGCTAAAATAAGGTGAGTGGGCACAGTCAAAGCTAAAGGAAGTCTTGACTTTGCCCTCCCTACCACATGCTCACTCTTGTCAGTGTCTGCTTTGAAATCTAGATATAAGACAAATGGCTTATCCTTTAGTTGCAGGCTAGCAAGAAGTGGCCTCTGTACCAGGCTCCTGCCTTCTCCTTCTCCTCCCTCTCTGCCCTGACATTCAATTTTCAGATTCCTGCTCTACTTCCAATTTCAAATAGAACCAATGCTAACTCAGTTACATTTGACAAACAAACAAAAACCTTCTTCCTGGCCCTAGACTATTTTAAAGGTATGATCTTCAAACCTTAGAAACAATCTATTGGCATCTGGAATAGTTACTATTGTAAATCTGAGCTCAAAATTTCTTCATCTATAATTTTGCAAATATCTCGTTCCCCTATTCAGTCTAAGATGTAGGCATTTTCCTTCTTTCAAATCATTCTTGAATACGGTCTAACCCTGAGGCATTTGAATTTGCTTCACCACAGAGTCCCTCTTTTTCGCATCTTCCTGTCTGCATGTATCTGTTCAACCATTGTCTTACCATAGAAGCAGTCTATGCCTGCCCTCAGATTAACCCACACATGCAACCATCTTCATTTTATTTCATGCCAGAGTCCTCTTTATAGAACCAATCATTATCAAATTCTATTGCTTGACTGTTTAAGAGGTGGTTTTGAACTCTGTTCCTGTCCCTACAGGAGTAAACAAATTGCAGCACCTCTGTCTCTGTTTCTTAGCTTCCCTACCCAGCTCTTTCTGCAGGTGGCCCCTACCTTATGTGACCCTATACACGCTAAAGGGCAAGGTCTGTGAGGGCAAGGACTGCTTCGCTTGCTTCCGTGATGCCCATAGTAGCCTATCAATAAACAGAGACTTAGCAAATGAATAAATAGATTTGTAAATGGGAAACCTTTCACCTGACTGCAAGGGAATCACAGTGCTTTGAATGGGGTGTCCCGTCACACAGACAAGATGTAGAAAGTGGCCAACACCCACATAAGCTCTTCCCACACAGCATCTCCTTTCCCTCTGAGCAAAACACAACACAGTAATAATTCAATCTAACTATTAACATTGTTCTTCCCTTTTCACTGGCTTTCTTGGTCACTGTTCTATTGCTGTGAGAGACAGCATGACCAAGGCAACTCTGGGGGCTGGTTTACAGTTTCAGAGGTTTAGCCCATTATCATCATGGTGGGGAGCATGGCGGTGTGCAGGTGGGTATGGTGATGGAGGGATAGTTGACAGCTACATCCTGATCTGGAGACACACACACACACACACACACACACACACACAGAGAGAGAGAGAGAGA
>LOJH01006344.1:21133-32595 GCA_001685095.1 Ellobius talpinus
CACACACACACACACACACACACACACACACACACACACACACACATTTTTATGTAATTAGAAAAGCATGCCCTGGAGCACTTCTAGTGACTAATTACACACACATACTATATTCACCTGCAGTGCCCTGGCTTTGAAACAAGGCAATAAAACCACTCCTGCTTTCATAGTCATTCTGGGGAAGGAAGAGAAGAATCAAGGCACTCTATAGAAAACGAACTCTACTTTAGATAGAGTGAACGATGAGGAAAATAATACAAGGGGGGAGGCCTTGGGCTGTGGGAAGGGTGCTATTTCAGAGAGCCATTTCTGAAGAGGAGTCCAATATGTAGAGGTATGAATGAAATGAGGTCAGTAGTGATTGGGCATGTAGGATATGGCAAGGACGTGTGTGTGTGTGTGTGTGCACGTGCACAGATGGGTGTGAAGCATGCCTGCAGGTGCAGCAGGTCATAAGCCCACCAGGTCTTCTGTAGATTGATTGGTATACATTTGGAATGCTGAGTCCAGCATGCCATATAAGCAAGGTAATGTACTTTATTGTTTTCTGAACCCCTATTCTTCCTCACCTTCCTTGGTGAGGTAGCAAAGAGCGTGCAAGGAGCAGGTGAGAAAAATTAGTTCCTGGTGTGCAAGAAGAGAAGAAGGAAGAGACGAGAACTACAGCAAGACTGGCATTCTGATGCAACGCATCTCAGTCGTTTTCACAGTCCCCTGTGATGTCCATCACCCACATCCCGCTCTGCTGTACAGAGGGTCAGGTTGTAAGAGAAGATGCTGGAGATATCCTCGTCCTCGCAGGATCTGGGGGATGGGCAGGATGGGGCTGAGTGACTCTCTGAGGCAAAGGGCATCACTGACTAGGTGCTCTGGGAAGAAGACAGCTCGCACGTCCTCCCCCAACTCCTTTCTGCCCACTCCACCACTCAGTACTCACACGAGTGCACCATAATATGCAAGTAGAGGTCAAAGGGCAGCTCATGGGCTTCACTTCTCTCCTTCTACCATGTGGGTCTCAGGGATTAACTCGGCATCAGACTTAGAAGCAAGGGCCTTCACCTGAGCCCTCTCCTGGGATGGAGGCAATTGGACTCCTAAGGAAGCATTTGGTACAAGCTGAAGAAGTCACCGGCAAAGCCTTCCCCTCTTCCCACTGAACTCTTTGACTTCATTACAGTGGATAAGCACTTCCATGGGCTTGATGTCTAATTACTTCTGCAGAATTGGGATACCCCCCAAAACCAGGGCTCCCCAGTGAAAATAATGAAGATGCTTCAGAAGGAGGTTGGTTGACAGGCAAACTCTGCAAATGGCACCACAGAGACCCGGGAGGTAAACGTACACCCCCAAGTCACAAGCATGTATCAAAGAGCAATATATCTTCTGTAAGTCATACCTCAGATTCCACCATTTACAGAGGAAGTACTATTGCTGACAGGCATAAGCCACCTAGAAATATGACAGGCGTCACGAGCCCTGACCAAGGAGCAGTTCTCGACTGAAAAGCTTTGACATGGAATTTCACTGTGTCTGCTCAGACCTTTTTAACCCATTGGAAACATTTCTTTTTCAGTATTTGTCTAGAAAGGCAAAAGACTCCGAAGGGAGAATAGACCATACGACAGAAAAATGTCTCTTGGTAGTTGTATAACTCGGGAAATGAAACCCAGCCTATGGTTTTACTGTGTTGGGGTCTCCTGCTGCCACTGGTTAGATCAGTCTTCACATACATTGTGATTTCTCAACCCTTTCTTCCCCTAAGCCTGTGTCTCTCGGAGTTATGAATGCCCTAGGGAAACGTGCATGGAGTAACGGGTGTCTTGGTGAGGGGCACATTTTAGAACTGGTATGTGATTGTCTCTTCTCTCCTGGCACTGGAAACCTGGAGCCTAGCATTGAGATGATGGTAGCAACTGCAGTTTGAGCCTCAGAATGTCCTATCAGCAGCCTCCTACCCTCCTCCTTTCTAGTCCATCCTTGATGATGTACCGTGGAGCTTCCATTATGTGCCGAGACTGTGGGACTTGTGTGTTACAGCAGCAAACTTAGCCTGTCCTGACTGTACCACCCAAGCCCTTTCCCCATTCATTCACACACTCTTGTGATCGCCACTTCAGTCTTGGGAGCTTAATCTTACAGATGAAGAAACACAGCTCAAATGCAAAAGCAGATGCCAAAGCTCATGTGCCTTGTTACAAATCAGATCCTCTTTCCTGCTCTACTGTGTTTTCTTCCACTCTGAAAGGGATTCAACTCCTCTGTATTTCCTGCTCCTACAAAGTCCACAGCCAGTGATTGTTCTGAAACCATGGGCTGGAGCTTGATCTGTTGTGGTCTGCAGCATCTTAGGCATGATGATTTTCATGAGAGAGGAAAAGAGATGAACACTTGACTTTCCCCCCAAAAGAAGGCTAAAGAAGAGACCTGCTGTGAAGCTGTGGAAAAATTGACCGTGTATGACAGCGAGGTCAGGAAGGCCCAAGGAGCTTAGAGTGGGCAACGCAGCCTTGAACAGCCAAACCTAGTGTCTTCAACGTAATGTGAGATTGGGTCAGACCTTAGAAAATGTGGGTTCCAGTCTGACTGGACCAACCTTGACGAATCACGTTTCCAGGCCTGCCTCCCAGATATGGAGGCAGCATTGGGGATGTTGAATGCAGCCTTCTCCTTAGCTTGGGAGCTTTAAAGAGACCACGAACTGCCCATGTCCAGAGGTTGTGATTCAGTGGGCCAAGGGTGGGCACTCAGCCTTTGAAAAAAAACTGGTACTGATGCAGATTCATGTGCCATATGCTACCTCATCGCAGAAACCCCTTCTCTTGTTTCCATGTTTGCACACTGTCGGGGTGGCCCGCTCCTTCCTTGAATCCAAGAGAAATGTGTCCGAAGCTTCTGCCAGGACTGTGTGGCCCTGAAACAACAGATTCTGGGGGCCATCCTCTTCCTCCTCTCTATCGATGCTGTGGGAGCCAGATATCCTTCCCTAAGTATGAGGAGCTGGAGGGACTAGACAGCTGTGGTGCAGAAGGCCTCCCTGGGGTCATGGCAGGCAGCATTTCCAGGCTGGGGTGCTCATACTCCTGTCCTGGACACTGTTCTTACTGTCCATGATCCCCACTAGACAACGCTCTCCTGGTTCACACACACCTGTCCAGCCCACTTTAAAGGCTTCTTCTTACCTCTCTGCAGACCTTTACTCCACAACCTCCCAGTCCTTTGGACCCATTGCCCCCACCATCAGCGGCATTATCCACAGACTTGATGAGAAGAGAAACTTCAGCCACAGAAAAGAACCTGAAGAAGGACCTCTATCTTTTCCAGAAGTCTCTTGGCCGAATTCAGGGTAGCCTCTCGGCTGGTGTGCAGTGGGTAGACTGCTGGGTCCATGCCCAGCACTTGTGCCAGACTCCACAGCAGAGGGTGTGTGGCAGTTTTAACTGGTGTGCACATTCCAGTTCCTAGGAGTCTAACGAAACATGCAGTAAATTAGCCACCCAGTGAAGGCAATCAGAAAGCCCACTTGGTTATGAGCACAGGATGGCTTAACCTGGGAAGGAGAAGGCCTCAGCTGGTTACCACAAGATTCTGAGCCACACAGGAATGTCCAGGGCAATGGTAAGCAGGTGACCTTTGTCTGCCAGACCTGAGGCTACTTAGTGTGTTCTCTGGCCGCCACTGTCCCTCTCACAGTATGACCGTTCCTCGCCTCCAGTCTGTCTCTTGATGCACAATGCCAGATGTTATGGTACAAAGTGAGATGATCTCCATAGGATCATGTGTTTGAACACTCGGTTCTCAGCTGGTGGTACCATCTGGGAAGGCCACAGAAGCTATAGGAGTTGGTACCACCTGGGGAAAGTGAGCTTCTTATGGGGGTGGGGGGTTGCCATTCTATTGCTGAGCCTCACTTCCTATTCATGTTCCACTTCCCACGTTTGGGGGAAATGTGACCAGCCTGCCATCTATCTCTGTTGTCACACACCATGGACTGTGTGCCTTAGGAACTGTAAGCCAGGATAAGCCCTTTCTACCTTAAGTTGCTTTTGTCAAGGAATGAAGCTATTTTATCACAGTCATTGCAAAGCAACTAAGCGAACAAGGATGTTCAGTCTTGCCCCACGCCCACACAACCTTCCATGATCACCTCTTGTGGACATTGTAGCCTTTCCCTTCATCCTTTCAATCTTTACTAAGTCTCTTTACATTTTATTATAGTTTGTTTTATAATATGCCTGAAAGTGTAAATGTCTGGATTATATTGGAACAGACCTTACTCATTAACAGTTAAATTTAAATTTATGTAATAAGTGTGTATCTCTGCTCCAGATACTCAAGAACTCAGATGGGAGTGTATACGTTTTCCAAGTTTTTATTTGAGCACTAATCAACATGTATCTATTGAACACTTGCTCTGTGCCAGACCCAAAGCATGAAATAGTAAACAAAGAAGATGCCCTGAGAATTTGATATCTCAAAAGTAGTCCTCATTCTCATGGGCAATGCAGGAAATGGAAAAGGATATTTATAGTAAGAAGACACCTGTGGACCCTTCGGTCAATAATGGGGGCCCCATAAGACTATAACGAAGTAGCAAAACTCCTCCTGCCCACCTCATAGCCAGGTAATGTTGAAGCACAATGCATTGCTCACATGCTTGTGAAGGTGCTGGTGTGAACACGCCCACTGCATGGCCAGTTGTGTAAAGACATATGCACCTCCATGACCATGCCGCTGTTTGCCTATTCACCAAACTATGGCTATATCCTAAAATTTCTGAGTGGATTCCTTGTACTTCCACAAACGTTTCCTGTCTAGCAGGGCACTGACAGCCTTACATGTTGTGTGTTTCCAGCATGTTTAGATGGCATCATTTTCTCTTGTGCAGATTTAACCTACTGTTACTTTGTCCATCCTGGTCCTAGGAGCAATAGGCTACATCACGGTTCTAACATCAACAGGAAGCACACCATACAGTCTGTAGGCGTAGGGGACGGTACCACCAGGTCTGTGTAACTGTTGTCTGTAACTGTTTGCAGAACGACACAACTGCCCAGGAGTGCATTTCTCAGAATACACCCTTTAAGTACATGCATGTGTGTGATGATCAGAAGCAGCCGGCGTTTTAAAAGAGTTTCAGAAATAATAAATGAATACATTTTATCTTTGTCAGTGTGACATAAAGTCACCTGGGGGAGGTTAGAGTCTTATTTGAGTAACTATCTATCTGGTTAGTCTATGCACATGACTGTAAGTTGTCTTGATTGAAGCGATGTAGGAGGGCCCAATGCACTTAGGTGACACTTTCCCTCAGCAGGTGGTTCCGCACTGTATAGAAATGCTAACCAAGCATGAGTCTGTGAGTGAAGCCAAAGAGTGAGCTAGCAAGTAGTAGTCCTCCATGGTTTCTGCTCCAAGCTCCTGCTTGAGTTCCTTCCCAGACTCCCTCAGTGATGAACTGTGACCTGAGACATGTTAAGACAATAAACCCTTTCCTCTCCAAATTGCTTTTGGTCAAGTGCTTTATCACAGCAACAGAGATCAAATTAGAGCACAGGATCACTTTAAGAAGACAAAGAAAAGAGGCTGGGGAACTACTTACTGGCTCATCAATTAATAGCACCTGTTCTTTCAGAGGACCGGGGTTCAGTTTCCAGCACCCACATGATTTTTCACGGCCATTCATAACTCCAGTTCCAACAATCCAATGCTCATTTCTGACCTCTGAAGGCACCAGGCTCACACATAGTGCACAAACATGCAGACAAGGCTCTCATACACACAAAATAAGTAAATAAATCTTGTTTAAAAAATTTTTAAGTTATTTTTTAAAAAAGTGAAAGTATACTCGAACATCAGTCTGAATTCCACTGTCCTCACAGAGATAATTGCTAATAATGTATATCCTTCATATATTTTCCTATGTGTTCATAGATATATGTAAATACTCCTGCAGTTATTTTTTTTCTTTTTGCAGAAATAAAGTCAGAATTCATGTGTTCATTGTCCTGTGACTCAGCATAAAATCTCAGAGTGATCCCTATTTTGTATACGCAGTAAGTGCTTGGTAACTGTTGAGTTTCTGGGCCTTCCCACAAAGCCCGCCTCATGCTGAGCCCCAGGACAGGGGTGGGGGTGGTATGCACTCTCTGTCTTCCTCTGTTAATGTCAGGGTGCTTTGGTGCACTCCAGGTACAGGGGAGAATATTTTTTTTTAAAAGGCCCTGTTTGTCAACTCTGTGCCACTGCGAGTGTCACCTTCCCCAGAGCTCTGGGTGTCCCATGTGTAGGTTACAGTCTTTATCCCCNTGCTTTCTGTCTCCTCATTCTTCCTGGAGAGTCACAAAACTCCTGGGTGCCCAGAGCATGTATCCAAGATTTGTTCAAGATCTGAGACAGTCCCAGGCTCCATTCCTTATCCTTCATCTGAAAGATAGATTTAACCCCTCAAGGGACATTTCAAGAGAAGGCTCACATGCCAGGCAGAAAGCCATGTCCCATCCAGGTCCACCACCAGACTTCTTCCAAGGGTGGTGTAAAGCCCGGGAATCTGGCTTCCACCACCACCTGGCTTTACCTGCCCTGGACACACTGGGAAGGCAGAGGTGGCAGGCGCTATGATGTCTGAGGCTGCTGTGGTAGATGCACTTGGATGAGTGGAAACTTCCTCTCTTCCCCAAATCCAGTCCCTTTCCAGGCTGTGGAAAATACTATTTTCACCTTTGCCCTCTATTCTTGCTTCTGCTGTATACCAGCAACCTCTGTGCCTACAAAATTCCACCCCCTCCATGTGCACAAACACAGCTTCTCCATATGGTTCATTTTATCTCACCCATTGTAAGACCAAAGACAAATGCCCAAGAAACCACCGAAGAGACAGTGGCACCCAAAAAGCTTGCTGTCTGTCTACAGGAAGCCCGTGTCTCAGGTCCTGGGCAATAACTGGGCATTTTTCAGCTTTTAAATCTGTTTAAGGAAATTGGAATGTGACAGGTCTCCTTTTGTACCAAGTTTCAAAACACATTTTTTTCTTTTGTAGACAAAATTAACTTCCTGGTTGTGTCACCTGACTTACCCCTAACCACACTGTCTCCTTCTATTGACCACGCGCTGCCAAATAACAGATCGGGCCTGCTAGTCATTTTTATAAAGAGTTTGCCTTTTCTTCCAGCTCCTTCCTCACACGAGAATTATTAATATTAGACATTAGACAATGCAACTTTGGAAAGAGAAATAGAGTCACTTTAAAAACACATCAGCATATTTTGTTGGATTTTTATTTTTGCTCTTTTCCAGCCTTTTCCTCCTTTCCCCGCTTATGTACAGCAATGCTCTACAATGCAACCCATGGGCTCCTGAGTCAGTGTAGCTGTTTCTAATTATTGAACATCTAGAAGCCGTTCCAGACAGCTGCTTAGCATTGTGTTCCCGCCACCAAAACCTGAGAGACAGAATTCTTAGTTAGAAACTGCTAAAAGTTAAGGGTTGAGAGACAGCTTCCATTATAACCTCCTGCTTTCACTCACTTATAATTGTTTGAAAATTGTCCTTTTGCTCCAAATCATGTCATTCCATGCTCGATTCCACCCCAGGGATGAAATTGCTTGGAAAGTTTGAACAACAGTGGTTGAGCCAGTTTGAAATCAAGCAGCTTGGGGAGAGTATCCTTATTCAGCTGGAAAACAAATAGCATGCATCTCTGTCTGTGGACACCCCAAAATAGATGTCCCTTATTGTGTCTGCCTCCTCCCTCTGCCCCATGTGGGTGGTCAGCTTCATCCAGGGAAGAAAGTATCAGTGCGGGGAGTGGAAAGAGTGGTTTCAAGAACTAAGCCAGAGGCAATAATAGCATTGGCGATCCTGGGGATGTCGGAGAAGGCGGAGGGACTCACACTATAGAGTAGAGGCCCTTTCCTGCATGAGCCATCCTGTCTGTAATAGCATGCTACGGTTAAAAGGATGTGAGGAAACAAGAGACATTTCCGAGTGTGACTGTGGATTTGCCCATGACCCTGAATAGCCGTGACTGAGTTAAATAACATTTTGGACTTTGTGAAAAGGGAATAGTGACAGTCCCCACTTCCCAGAAGGGCTTTGGGGATAAAAGGAGGTGTGCCTGCAGAACGCTAGTCTCCGTGGGTGCATTGTCTACTGTATCGGACATCTTGGCTCCTCGTCTTTCAGATCATTCCCATCTGTGCTGGTGACCATGTTTGTGTTTCACTTTTAGGAAGCCAGTCTCTCCCTGCTTCAGCCACAGGATTAAGTGTTCCATCCCCACAGGTGTGGTTGGGATCCAAGCAGCCTGAGCTGTGATCACTGCGAGGAGGTTCCTGCCAGAACTCGGGCATCTCTCCTCTCTTCCGGCGAGGGTGAATTGCCCCATGATGTCAGCTCAGAGCTCCTGGTAGTTGACAGGACTGTCCCTAACAGAAACAAAGCAGACCCAAGAGGCGGCAAAACTCTGAAGGTGCTCGCTCCAGGGTGGGCTCCGGCCTTTGAAATGGGTGTTTTCATAAGGCAGGGTGTTCTCATTTTGGCTTGAGCCAAAGATGAATCTCTGCCATCCCGCACAGCTCCTTTCCGAACACCAGCTCAAAGCCGAAAGTGTTCTACCCTGATGCAGAAAGTCAGGGCATGCTGAGAGGGCACAGATTCCCCACCTCTTTCTCACCTGCTGGCAGCTGCAAAGTCCTGGGTTCTCTGGGTCCCTAGAACCTTAGCCGTTAGCTCGGTAGGGTGTGTACAATAGCCACTGAAGACCCAGCATTCTGGGAGTCTTCGGCTTGAGGAGAGAGAGCACAGGTTGGTCTACGTTTTAGGGTGGGGGCTATGAGTAAGGAACTTGTGTTAAGCAGAACTGTAGAGGCTGATTTTGAAATTTGATTGAACTATTTGTTCCATGACCATGGGAAAGTGTCTCAGCCTCTCTGAGCCTTGTTCTTGTCGACTATGCTGGGAAGCTATCAGAAATAAGCTAATGAAAATAACAGTTACATTTTTTCCTACTCTCGCATCCCCATGTGTGTGCAAAGTTGATGGACAAGAAGCCTGCTGGCATCTCTGTTCAGTCTTCTACCTTGTAGAGATGACTTATCAGGTTGGTGGCATGGGGAGAGTGAACATCCACTCCTGTGGCCAGGCAGATGAGTGGAGGTCATGCGTGCTGTGGGGACCTGTGCATGAGCCAGCTTAATAAGTTGGAGATTCTGGAATCCACAGGATAGATCCTCGCCAGGGTCACATCTGCCTCAGGGGCATCACGAGAGCACCATGGAACACGACGGGAGCACCCATCCTCTGGATCCTTCACCAAGGAAGCCTTGCCATCAGGTCAGGCTGCCTTGGTCCCTGGGCATGTCTAAATCCAGAAAGAAAGAAGCCCAAAGGCCTATCATGATCTCCAGCTCAGGTGTCTCTTAGATCTCTCATTACCAGGGCTCCTGAGTCTGTTGTTGTATTAATGAGAAAATGACTATGGGACATTGGAATTGTATGACTTCTCTCTAAGACTCCACAATTGCAAACCACAAAGCAAGAAGTGAATGGGTCTGACCACATCATAACAGAAGGCTGAGCTCAAGCTGGTCAATGGTACTGGGTTGGGAGAAGCTACATGCAACATCTCTTGCTTTGGGAGATACGATCTAGAGACTGATAGAGGAACCTTTGGCAATCGCTGAGAAAAAGTGGGGAAAAAAACACCACAGAACAACAGCACAGTCTTTTTCTTTTCAAATTCTTGTTTATGTGCCTGTGTCTATGTGAGTGGACACCACATGCCTACAGGGGCCTGTGGAAACCAGAAGAGAGTATGGGACCCCCTGGAGCTGGGGAGTTGCTTGATATGGGTGCTGGAAACCAAACTCAAGTCTTCTGCAAAAGCAACAAGCTGTTAAGTGCTGAGCCCTCTCCCCAGCCCCAAATGGCAGTCTTTTTAACAAAGGACTTTTTGATGCAATATATTTTGGTCATATTATTTCCTTTCCCCCAAACAAAGAAAAATAAAAACAAAACAAAACAAAATATTCAGTAAGACACACACACACAAAAAAAAATGGAGTATATTTTGTATTGGCCAACTATTCGTGGTCATGGAACCTTCCCTGGAACTCAATCCAGGGATATCCCCAATGACCCTCCATTGGAGAAAACGGATTCTCCCTTTCCCAGCAGGTATCAACTGCAAATGGCTTCCTGGTTAGGGCTGGGACTTTGTTCCACTTCCTCTTCTCAGTGCTGGGATTCATCTGGTTTGAACCTGTGCAGGTCTTGTGTGCTGTCACAGTCTCTGAGTTCATATGTGCATCAGCCCCGTTGTACTTGGAAGATGATGCTTCCTTGGAGTCACCCATCACCTCTGACACTTGAAAATCTTTTTGCTTCCTCTTCTCCATTGATCCCTAAGCTGGGAGGGGTTTGAGAAAGGCATCCCATATATGGCTGAGTGTGGCAAAGACTTAAAGTGCCACAGAGTAAGGGACCAAGTGAACCCCTGCAATTTCATTCCCATGGTCTGTTCGTTTGAAGGAGAATAACCCCACAGGCTCATATATTTGCATGCCTAGTCTCCAACTGGTGAACTGGTTTAGAATTAAGAGGAGTGGCCTTGTTGGAGGAGATATGGCCTTGTTAGAAGAGACATGTCACTGGCCATGGGCGTCAAAAGCCCATGCCAGGCTCAGCGTCTCTCTCCCTCTCTGCCTGCTGTCTCCTGATCAGGATATAAAGCTCTCAGCTACTGTTCGAGAGCCATGCCTGTCTACTTCCCACCATGATGGTCATGAACTAACTCTCTAAAACTGTAAGCAAGCCCCTAATTAAATGCTTTCTTTTATAAGAGTTGCCTTGGTCATGATGTCTTTTCACAGCGCTAGAACAGTAATTAAGACGCATAGTTCTGGAGACAGGGAGGCCATGAGCAACACATTGACAGGCCCTATGACTGGTGAAGGCTACAAGGCCACGTCCTGCCTCTAGGTCCCATCTCACTGGTTCTCCAATGGATTTAGGTTAGGTCTGGGAATTCTCTAGACTCTCCTTCCTAAAGACAAAAATCCCATTCATGAGGTCAGAGTCCTTTTAAAGGCCCAGGCAACCCCAAAACCCCATATCTGAATCCAGCACTGTAGGGGTCAGGAAATCACCATAGAGATCATTGAAGGTAGTCAGTGAGGCTATTCGGTGATTCACGTATATGCTATGTACTTACCCAGATAAGAAAATAGTTTCTGGATAGCTCAATCAGTAGGGTGCTTGTCTTGCAAGCAGAAGGATCTGTGTTCAATTTCTGGGACCCATGATAAAGAAGGCATGCTTGGTGGCACACACTTGCAATCCCAGTTGTGGAAAGTAGGAAGCAGGTGGGTTTTGGGGACTTGCTAGGCAGTCATCCTAATTTTAAGAAATCCTGTCTCGGGCTGGAGAGATGGCTCAGAGGTTAAGAGCATTGCCTGCTCTTCCAA